>PVIU01011973.1:0-62158 GCA_004026605.1 Ondatra zibethicus | reverse complement strand
GTCGTGGCTTACCGGCATGAGTCTAACCAGTGTCCATCTTGTGCTGGAGAAGCATGGCGTCTGCTCCACTGCCTTCTCTCTCACAGCATTCCCTTCTGTCTACTCCGCCCACCTAAGGGCTGTCCTACCAAAAGGCCAAGGCAGTTTTCTTTATTTAACCAATGAGGGCAATATACAAACAGAAGACCCTCCTACACCACGTAACCATTTAAAAAAGAAGAGGAAAGTACTAATGCTAAAGAGATAGTATGTAAGCAACCTTATGCAGATGCATAAACAGGGTCTTCTAGCAACACATCCCTGACCTTTACCCTTGTACGGTCTTCAACAAAAATTAATTAAGGCTTCATTTTCCTTAAATAGCTTGGAGATATTAGCCCCATTTCCATTTTCCCTCTAACTTTTTGTCAGCTTTTTATTTATAAATATCTAAGTCTTACACAATATTATAGAAGATATAATAATACTTCAGTATCTGTTAGAGATTATTTTCAAGATTTGGTGAAGATAGTAAACTCCATGATATTCAAGACATATAAAAAGATGTAGCCAAACAGGTAGCATTAGTATATAACCCTAGTAAGCCATCAATATCTCTATATTACTTAGATTATATATTATGTAAATTATTTAAGAACTAAAGGAGAAATCTATATATAGCACAATTGTTTTCCAAACATTTTTGATCCGTACTTCAATTCATAGATGTGGAATACATAGATATGAAGTCAATTGTATTTATACTATGTACCCACCACACTATTTAATATATAAGAACAATGCAAGTTTTCTATGTTTCTTCTAATAAACTGAATTTCATTCTCTAAAATAAGGAATGTCAAATTCTAATATCTACTACCTATAAATGTGATTTTATTTGGATATGTTGTCTTTGAAGATAAAATTTACTAAGAAACACAAGATGGAGAGGCCCTGCAGCGAGCAGGGTCTGGGGTGATGTCCATGGATCCTGATAACACTGAGGGTTCTGCAGATGCACAGGGTCTGCTCAGATACCTGAGACCGTGTTGGTGTCTTTCTTAGTTAGGATTTCTATTGCTATGAAGAGACACCATGACCATGGCAACTTTTATAGAAAAACATTTAATTGGGGTGGTTCACTTACAGTTCAGAGGTTCAGTCCATTATCATCATGGTCAGACATGGTGGCATGCAGGCAGATTTGGTATTGAAGAAGTAGCTGAGAATTCTACATTTTGCAAGCAACAGGAAAGGGTCTGAGACACTGAGAGCAACTTGAGCATAGAAGAGCTCAAAACCCACTCCCAAAGTGACTGACTTCCTCCAACAAGGCCATACCTTTTCCAAAAAGGCCACAACGCCTAATAGTGCCACTCCCTTTGGGGGCTATTTTCTTTCAAACCACCATAGTAGCCAAGGGCCATGCTACCACCAGGGCCATCCTGATCTGGGTGTCCTGTTTTAGGAGGACCCGCTTGTTCGCCCCGGCTGCTCGGCTAGCTTAGCCCTGAAATAACCACACAGAAACTGTATTAATTAAAACACTGCTTGGCCCATTAGCTCTAACTTCTTATTGGCTAATGCTTACATCTTAGTTTAACCCATTTCTATTAATCTGTGTATCGCCATGTGGCAGTGGCTTACCAGCTAAGTTTCAGCAGCATGTCTTACTCTGGCAGAGGATCCATGGTATCTCTCTGAATCTGCTTCCTTTTTCCCAACATGCCATTTAGTTTTCCCCACCTACCTACCTAAGTTCTGCCCCACCAACAGGCCAAGGCAGTTTCTTTATTCATTTATGGTAATCACAGCACACAAAGAGGACTTCCACATCACCCTGTGCTGTCACTGGGGCCACGGTGACATCTGGGCTTCAGGTGCTGCCAAGGGTGATGTCTGGGTCTATGGTCCTGCTGTAGCTAAGGTCCATGATGATGTCTTTGGCTGGTGTCAACATGGGGAATGATAAGGACTATGCATTGTGGAAATCCGAGTGTTGCACTGAGCCAGCCATACCCTCACCTGCCATGGGAGAGCCTGCCCTGGGATAGCTAGATACTACAGCAGGAGAGCTGTCCCTGCCTCTTAGGGGAGAGCTGGTCTATGAATTGGGCAAAGATGCCCCTACCCCTCATCATGGGTCTGCAGCTCACCTGGGCAATACACTAGAGCTGACCCTGTTATCAGGACTCAGGTGAACTGGCCCTGGGGCATGAGAGCAGGGGAACTGATCCTGCCGCCCCTTGTCTGCCATCCCCCCCTACCCCTCACTACCCACCATAAGTGAGAGAGCTGGCCCTGGGATCACAAGAGTGAGGGAAGCAGCTCTACCCTCCCCAGCTGTAGCACACAGGAGACCTAGCCATACCCCCTCATCTGGACAGAACACTAGACCTGACCCTGTTTTCAGGGGTGCAGGTGAGCCATCCTTGAGAGCATGAGAACAGGAAAACTGATACCCCTGTCCCCATATCCCATACAACAGTCAGGAGAAAGGGCCTGGCACCTCACCTGGGCAAAACAGTAGAGCTGGCCCTGGTGGTATGAGTGCGGGTGAGACAGATCTGAGAAAATGAGAGTAAGGAAACTGGACTTGACCCTTGTTGCAGGCTGCATTGGGTGAGCTGGCTGAGGCAATGCTGGAGAGCTCACCTGAGTAGTGAAGATGAGGGAAAGCTGGCAGGCTAACCAATCCAGCTACCACCCAGGCCTAGAACAAGGGCTATGAGTTAGCTCACTCTAACATAAACCTCAACTATAAACTGTTGGAGCATGAAGGGGATGAACCTACAGATCCAAAACAGCAGAATCTCCATGACACAGAACAACAGCAGGATATCCAAGAGGAGCCCTAGTGAGAATCCATTATCAGTGATGTAGCAGAGGCCAGCGGCCTCAAACCAGACCAATGACTCATAGAAGTTTGATGAATGGACTAAAGGGTAAAACGTGTGAGTCAATGAACCACATTACAGCTTCCACAATGAGATTCTCCTCCGTCTTCTGTTTGTTTGTTTGTTTGTTTTTGGTTTGGTTTTTCTTTTTTGTTTTATTTTTGAGAGAAGGTGGCATGGGCAGAGGGTTGATGTGAGGGCTCAAGGAGATCAGTGGGATTGGGAAGCCTGATGTGAACTTCAGAAAGAATCAATAAAAGTTTAAAAACAAAACAAAACAACAACAACAACAAAGAAACACACTATGGAATTATCCTAGATTTCTTTTGAGTCTTAAATCCAATTATTAGTATTATTGGCTAAGAGAAAGGGTATGGAAAAAAAGTATGCCATACATGAGCTTTCCTTAGGAGATGTAAAGAACCATCTAGTCACCCCAGATACAGCACTAACTGACTGATGGAAAGATTCCATGCAAATAGAGCTTGGTGAAGCAATGGGTTTATTGACGTTATATATAGGAGCATGGGTGATTCATGCCAAGCTATCTGAGCAACTTACCTGCAGCTATACTACTGAAGAATCCCATCGACCTCATGAATGACACATAAAATGTTATACCTCTGAAGAATGAAGACCCCATAGGTCACATACTTGGAGCTATACAACCAGAGTCCCACAACTTACCAGCGTTCCACCTCCTACATAATATTGGGGAAAGAGGAGCCTTGGGATAATCTCTCAAGGATTTTGATCCCCATAATCCCTGTAAACATACTCCATCCCTCCACTAGGGGAAGAGAGTAAGCCTGATCTCAGGAGGTTTGGAAGGTAAATTATCATAGATGCTCTGATTCAAGAGAGCAATGGGCATATCCATTCTGGAGGAAACAGACAAACAAGAGAAAATCGCATGAAAAGAGACCAGAAGTTAGAGAAACAAGGATTCTTTCCTAAAGCTACTGAGTGTTCCTGAATTAGCAACTTGATTTCAGATTTGTGGCCTTCAGAGCTGTCTGAGTATAAACGTCTCTTGTTTTAAGCTATTTGATTTTGTACTAATACTTCATCACAGATTTATAGAACCAAGAGTACCTTCTTCAAGTGAACTACCCATCCTCTCTCTTCTAAATAAAGTGTTTATTATTGACCTATACTCCTCTGTGCAGTCTACACATACAGGCATCAGTCATATGCATCCCTTCTCTTATACTTGTATGACTTTGCCATTAGAATATGGTTCTTTTATACATTATAAAATGTATATATGACATCATAAAATTGGTTTATTGCTAGGATTAGTTTTCTTCCCCTACCTGATCCCCCTCCTTCCACAGCATGATCCTTAAGCTTCCACATCTTTATGTTCCGACTCTGAGGAATTCAAGTCTCTTCCTCATTCTTTATTTCCCTGTTCAATTTACTGAAAAGAGTCTCAAGTGAATTAACTAACACTCATAAAGCAGAAATCTGGCCTTCCATTGCTCTAATCTAGTGTTTGTAAAGCATTAGTATGCTTTAGAATCACCTAAGAGACTTACAAAAACTCAGGATTTTGGTTTAACTTGAACATTTCTGAGTCAGTTTGTCTGTAGTGGACTTGTGTAATTGCATTTCTAACAAGTACCTAGATGCTGCCACTGCTTCTTCTTCTTCTTCTTCTTCTCCTCCTCCTCCTCCTCCTCCTTCTCTTTCTCCTTCTCCTTCTCCTCCTTCTCCTTCTCCTTCTTCCTCCTTCTCCTTCTGTTGCTGCTGTTGCTGTTGCCACTGCCACCACTGCGCGGTGACACTATCTGGCTTCCAGGCAAGCCAGTACATTCATTAGTTTCCATGAATAGAAGCTAGACCTCTGCCTCTCTCTTGAAATAAATCATTTAACACTAATGTTGTAGTAGCTGGGGGCTACTAGTGGGAGAATTTAAAATGTAGTCGCAAATGATCCCCTTTAATATCTGCTACGCCAAGACAAAAGCAATATTAATTAATTGACTCAGTATTATGCAAAGAATCTTCTGCTTATGCTTGTTAAATCTTTTATTTTGAACTGAACACTGTGGATTATAGGAAAACAATACAGTAAGACAATCGGATAACGGTAAGGTTAACTTAAAAGGGTGATGAACCTCGAACCACAATCTGTGTTGATAAAATCTTCATGTGTTTCTACCGTCCTGTATTTCATCTCTATGCCTTCAAGCTGTAGGAGGTAATAAGGGATAGTTATTACTTGTAGAGCATTAACATGTACCAACTACTTTGCAAAATGAAGAAAGCAGTCAACCTAAGACGCATGCATTGTTTTAACATGATCTTTACAAAGTATCTCTCCATCATAGCCTGGATCTTTGGGAATGAAATGTTCATACCGAATATTAAATCAATCCCCCTCCTACCATAGCAACTTCATTTTTCTCACTTTTTGAGCATTGAGAAATTCTGTTTTGTTGTTTGCTTTGGAGAAACCATTCTGGAATTTTAGTATAGTCTTCTCTTGGAACAAAAAAGCAAAACCTGCTAGCTGGGCATAATGGGGGCACATCTGTAATCCTAGCACTCAAGATGTGGATACAAGAGGGTTCTGAGTTTGAGACAAGCCTGGCATATGTAACAAGTTCTAGGAGAGTGTGGTGTATGTTATGACACTGTAGAAAACACTGTATTCTCTATTCACAAATCATACTCTCTTAACCCACAGGATCTATACTGGTAAAAAGGAAAAATGGAATGATACAATTAGAAATTAACTAACTATGAATTCACTGGGAAAATAATCTTCCAATGACTAATTTTTAATGACTGTTAAATGAAATAGTAATAATTTCAACTAAATGAATACTAAGATATCAATCACAGTGATTCTAGTTATTAAACATTCTTCCATGTTAAAATAGATTATTTCTATTCGTACATGATGAAGTCTCAATTACTATATGTAAATACAACTTTAGCCATTTGTTTTGGGTTCTCAAAATGTCATGGGCTCAACTACCCAATGTAGCAAATCTTCTGTTGATCCTTATAGCTATAGCTGAATGATTAGAAGTGAAGACCATTAGGGATAGGCAGATGGTTTGGCAGTATCCCAGAGAAGCTAGACAACAAAGAGGACCCTAAGAGAGACATACATGGATGCAATCTACATGGGAAGTAGAAAAAGACAAGATCTCCACAGTAAATTTGGAGCATGGGGACCATGGAAGAGGATAGAAGGGGAATGGGGAGGAAGGTAGGAGAGCAGAGAAAAATACATAGCTCAATAAAAACAAGAAAAAAAGAACAGATACATCCAAAAAACATTTAAAAAGAAAAGAATGCTTTCTCTATGTGCGTGAGGGTCTGGGTTCTTATCCTAGTACCCATGTAACAAGTTAGTTATGGCCTTGTGCACACCTCTTAATTCCAGTACTGAAAAAGGGAGAGACTGGATCACTAGGGCTTTCTGGTTTGTCAACCTAGCCAGAAAACCTTGAACTCTGTGGTCACAGATGCTGCCTCAAAGGAAAAAGGTGACAAACGATGAGAGGAACACACCCAATGCTCTCTTCTGATTCCTGATTGCATACGTATGTACATCTCATGTCCGAATATACCATACTTAGCCATATACCACACTCACACACATACATACACATGTAAACACTCAACCACACACACACATTATTTTTTAAAAAGATAAGTAGGAATGTTTAAGAACATGTTGTTGTTTGTGCTATCTAGTGTTTATTACCAACCTTAAACTGAATTTAACTATTTTTTAAACAGTTTTCATTATTTGGTTTACCAAAGAAGACTTTAAATATAACACAAGCACACACACAATATGCACATACAAACAGGCAGGAATGATTGAATGCTATACACTACATATAGATACCTGGATTCTAGGCATTGTTTTCAGCTGAGTTTGGATTATTGTCATCTTCTTCCTCCTGGTTTTCATTTTCAGACTCAACTTTTCCTGTAACTTCAGCTTCTTTGGTCTCATCATGGGAGCATTCATACATATGGTCATTTACTTCAATAAGTAAAGAACAGACATTCAGACTAGAACTTCCAAAAAATTCGGGTTTGTAATCGACAGTAATATGCATTGTATTCTCAGTATAAAAGTAAGTAGAAACAAACAAAATACCAACAAATACATCTGGGTACCTTCCTCGGGGGTGAAACTACATATCCATAATCCTTAGATTGTAGTTGAGGGCTGGACTGTAAGTAGTTGATAGTTTTCAGGAATATTTCCCTCTTTGCAGTAGAGCTCGCCTCCTGTGTGGCTAATTATTTCTGCCTCTTAGGACAAGAATGAGCAAAACCACTTGGGTCTGGTGTTATTTTCAGCCCTCCCCCACAAAGAAAAATATTCATTTGCATTTACAAACTAAGAAAGCATTGTTTCTCCAGTTTCAGTGTTTTCGCAGGTTCACACTGGTGCCTAACTACCACAAAGCCTGCATAGGCCCTTGAGGAGGATGCGATTGTTACAACAGATATGTTGTGTAGAAGGACATAGCAGACCTCGATTAAAGTGCCAAAATTCCAACACAGATAACTCACCAGTGCCTGTGACGTTTTCGGTATACTCATAATTAGCTTCATCATCATCTTCATCATCCTCTTCCACATTGTGAACCCAGCCATTGTCTTCTTCCATCACCTCTGCCTGATTCTCCTCCTCATCATCATTTATGTGCTGTACATGAAGCCAAATGACCTCCTCCCCTTCTTCCACTACCAGGTGTTCTTCCACTTCTACTTCCAAAGCCACAGGGATCATGTTTTCTGGAACTAAGTTCACATATTCTTCAGGCAACAAACCTTCTTCATTAACAATCAGATATGGGTTCATTTGTCTACCAACTCCAGCCTGATCTTTTGGAGACGGGCTTCGCTCTTGGTTATAAAGCATAATATAGCTCACACCTGTCAAGAAATATGGTTGGTATAGCTATTTTCTGGGGAGGAACACAATTGGCCAAAAAACCTTCTGGGGAGTGGTGAGGACAACTGCTACTTTACTCTGGGACCTCAGATGAGCAGGAAGGATTCACGTTGGCAGTTGGCATGGGCAGACCTAGAGGAGTCAGAAAATACCATTCTATTTTTCGAATATGCTGTAAGCTCATTTGCTGAGAGTTGATGTGTCCAATGAATAACCTAGGTCCTTTGCAAGTGAATTATCTTAGCTACGTGTCTCTTGAGTCTTTAGGTTTCTGGGATAACTTTAGATTCACTGATGTCCTATCTATCTGACAAATTCCAACATTGCCAGAAAAAGCAAAGTGTTATACTATGCTGGTACATTGCGGCATGATACACTATGATGTTTAACCTCCTGATTTCAACCTAGGGAGGACTCATGTTAATAGGGACAGAGGCATTAAAAATAGTATAGAAACCAGGTCTTAGCATTTTTATAAACCTCTCAGAAAAAAAGGAGATGAAGATTGTTTGGATATTTTAGTGTTAGTAAGCATATTTATTTTAAAAGCATATAAAGTTAAAATTTAGAATAGGTTGAAGAAAAGTTTCTTTTTTATAGCAAAGCTGGTTGTCATATAGCATGCATGTCTTTAAATTTCAGCACTTGGGAGGCAGAGGTAGATGTATCTTTATTGAGTTTGAGGCCAGCCTGGCCTACATAGCACACTGTAGGCTAGCCAGAGTTATAAAACAAAAGAAAGAAAAAAGAAAAAGAAACCAATCCATCATCACCACTAAAAATAAAAATTTAAATAAAATAAACAAACAAAAATAGAAGGATTTAATGAGTACTTCTCAGATTACACAAAACCTCCACAGGGTGCATAGGAATAATACTTTGAATAGCAACTATACTATCCACCTCAGATTATGCCTCTTCTGTCTCATTCAGAGAATGTGGCCTTTACTCTGCATTGCAGAAATGCTTGACGTCTAGTTGACAGGAAACTATCATTCAGACTCTATCAACACTTGATCACTATAAAACTCCAGACTGTCCAACTCCAGGTGTCTGGAAAATACTGTTTTTCTGCATGTTGCTCCTATAAAAATCTAGTACTTCCCTAAGATCTTGGGAAAAGAGGAGTTGAGACTAAATTTCTCCCCCTTTTAGGTCTCTACCATCTTCATTAAAGCTATTTTCTTTTCTCAACACTTGTCCCTTGGTCACTGATCTTGGTGCATTGCTTCTGAGTAGAATTATGGCAACAGATAGTTTCTCAGGAAACAAAATAAGACTCTGACTTGCCAATTAGCCCCTCCTAAGCCATGACCTTGATTTAAAATATTTCTTAATATTATAGAGATAGATGTTACATCAAAGATTTTTTAAAAATAAAAGAAAAATGTCTTGTGCATCAGATTATTTTTAGAAAAAAATTCTACATTTACAAACAGCTTTAGAAATATCGGATTTCAGAAAAATAATACCAATAAATCTCTTTCATAACTCTAAACAAATTGCAATGCTTTTAAATTTTGCCTCTGGTCCCACCTTAACATGGGAGCACAGTGGTCCTCACTCCTTTGGTTTAAATATGGAAGGGAATGTAGATAACTTCTAACTCAACAACAAAACCGGATAACAATCAAATCACTCTGAAATGTAAAGTTGGTTTTACCCTGAGCTCTCCTGTATGACGTTGGGTGTATTGTTTGTCATTCTCAGACAGTAGTTTTACAATTTACCAAATTAATGAATTGATCCTTTTGTTGCTACATAAGACTTCTTTGAGAATCATTTAAGGTAGCAAGCACAAAAGCACATTTTGTACTGTAGTATATTATATGTATATAAATCAACAGGTTAAGTATCCCTTATCTTAGATGCTCAAAATGTATTTTGTTTATAGTTCTTTTAGATTTTGATAAATTTGTGTTTACATAGTGAAATGTCTTGACAATGGGACTCAGGTCTAAATATATTCATTTTCTGTACATAATCTTCTACAATATTTTTGAGCGCCTGCATTTTGACATTTACCTTTCAAATTAGCACAATTATGAAATTTCTGCTTGTCATATTATATTGGATTTCTTTTGGATTTTGAAAAGTGTCAGATTTAGGATTTTGGGTGTGTCAACCCTCTAATGCTTTTGTCTCAATCTTGTATTTGCGTGAGGCCACTGATTGTTATTTTCTTCAGCCCCCAGAGTAAAATCTCTAATTTGTTTTTGGAGAAATCTGTTTTCCCATATACAATACTTGTTAGCAAAAGTGCTGCTTTTTTCTACAAAGCTTCTGGGAAGACTCAGAAACGTGTTCCCTGGAAGAAGAGATTTTCAGTAGACAATTGCCTGCACACTACGGCAGAGTAACGCTGTGATGAATTGGGTACTTTGGATTTTTTTTTGCAGGACATGGGGTCAGGAAAAGAGACATATAAGGGAAAATGGGATTGAAAGCAGGAGGGAACCTCTGTCTCGCATAGATTTTGTACCTCCCTAGGCTTACAGATTCAAGGCCACAGTAAATGGGACCTTCAGGAAGAGAAGTGTTAGTCATGTCATAACTTCTTATACCTGGAACAGAAATAAAAGAATCAGAAGGCAGAGGACACTTGTGGCTGGAGGCATGAAGGGGCTACTATCACTGATAACAAGGCGACACATCAGATAGAAAAGAGGATCCCAGACCTACATCATCCTTCAAAGAGTAAAGTAGTGTTTCCATTTAGTTTCTGCTTTCTGAAGCTTAGATGTCTGTTGCGAGCAATCCTAACAAAAAACATCTAAAGAAGCTATCTGGGATATGTTTTTGGTCTTAGCAAACTTTCATTTGTCTTAATTAGGATTTCTATTTATATCGTGAAACACCATAACCAAAAGCAACTTTGGGAGAAATCAGTTTACTACATCTTACAGTTTATAGTTCACCACCAAGGGAAGTCTGGGAAGAAACTCAAGCTGGGAACCTGGAGGCAGGAACTGAAGCCAGGACAATGAAGTTGGGCTGCTTACAGCATCCTCCCCAGGTCTTGCTCAGCCTGCTTTCTTATGCATGTTTTCTTATGCAAAGCAGGAACACTAGCTTAGGAGTTGTACTGCCCACAGCGATCTTGGTCCTCCTGAATAAGTCACTCATCAAGAAAATGCCCTACAGAGGCCAATCTGATAGAGGTGTTTTATCAACCAAGAGTCCCTCTTCCCACATATGTCTAGACTTCTGTCAAGTTGACAAAAACCAAGCAACACAGCATTGTACAAACTTCCCACAGATCAACCTGGTCATCTTAGAGCATTCATATTTAACTTCTGAGTAACAAAAGGGATGCAAAAGCATCCTTTCACCTCTCAGGATGTTGTTTTGTCACATGTCACTAAAAACATGTGAACCCTTTTTACACAAAAGGATATCAAGGCCCTGCTTTGGTCTGAGTGTGTTCCTCTCAAATCTCAAGATTAAATCCTACACCCTGGGGCTTCAAGTAAAATGCTTAATGCAGCAGCATGAAGACATGACTTTGATCCATAGAAGCAATGTTAAAAAGGTGGACAATGGTGGTGCATGTTCGTAATCCCAGTGCAGGGGTCATGGGGGCAGAAACAGATGGATTCTCCAGACCTTCCTGGCCAGCCAGAATACTCTATTGACTGAGATCCAGTGAGAGACCTTGTCTCCAAAAACAAGGTGAATGGAAAAAGTCTGAAGAACTACAGCCAAGATTGTTTTCTTGTCTTAAAAAGACATGTGCACACGTGCTGTCACTCACATGAACACAAACTTGTACACACAAACACACAAATTGGTTTTACAAAAGAAACCCCACTACTTGAGATGGTGGTGTTAAGAGCCCTAAGGATGGGTTGAGTTTATGGTAGCATAGTCCTTATGGACAGGATTAGTCCCCTCCCAAAAGAGGCCTTGACGTATTCCTTTACCACTTCTACCTTGAAGATGTAGGGGTAAGGTGCCATCCATGAGCCTGAAAGCATTCTGTCATATGAAATTGTGAGAGTTAACTTTTAGATGTCAATTTTACAAAATATAGTAACACCTGGAAAAGGCTTTGGGTATGTCTGTGGGGGGATGTCTGGATTGAACTGGGTGATGTGATGAGGCCCAGTCCACTGTGAGCAGCACCATTCCCTGAGTTTGGGTCTCACATGTGTAAGAGTGGAAAAAGGGAGCTGAGTCATAAGCATATACGCATTCATTCCTGAGGCTCTTTACTGTATGACTAGCTGCTTCAGGCTCCTCCCCTGATATCCCAGTAATCATGGCTTCTCCCTTGGAATTGTAAACTGAGTAAACACTTTCTCCCTTCAAATTGATTTTGTCAGGATATATTTTATCATATTAACAGGAAACAAAATTAGGGCAGATATTGAATCTTTCAGCCCCGTGAACATGGCTTTCTCATTCTTTAGGGTGTTGAGAAATACACTGCTGTTGTTTAAAAACAACTCAGTTCATGGTAAATTGTCCTTGAAGGCTGGATGAACCAAAGAAGCCCTTTCGTTTATATCTTGATGGTACTCATTCCTGCTCCATGTATTGATTGCAATGCTGAGAAGTTAAGTACAATTAACATATTTTATGTAAACATGAGTGGATATAGGAATAAAAGTAGAATAAATGTTTAATATTGATATAGGCATATACTGGTACTAGCACCCAAATTTTCTTCTTTTATTTCTACTCATTCTTCTTTCTTATTCATATTCTTCTTTCCTTTAACATACACCTTATATGATCACATTTCCTTATCTGCCTTATCTGGTTGTTTGATCCAACATTCATTTCTTCTCTGCATCTACACACAGAATGAGATGTATTATTTCTATTTGGGAGATCGAATATCAAGTAAAACCAGGGGGAAACATTTACACATGAAAGTAACTGGAGAAACAAACATTTACAAAATAAAACTTGAAAGATATTGTATGGCAATAAATTATGGCATTTATCAAAAATAATATGTATAATGTTAGATCTGAGTGAATTCATTGGTATGCTAACACTTTTAAGAGAGTTCCTATTCACTCTGCTTAAGGACCCAGTTCTTGACTTGCCTTTGAGACTTAGTTAACAGGAAGAAAGCCCTTTTGCTAATTTTACCATTTCATATCCATTATCTTCTCTACATCTGTATCGATACCAGCTTAACATAAGGCTAAAATTATGCTAAACATAGCTTTATAAGAGGTGTCAGGTTCATCTTGAAGAGAAAGTGTTTGGTGAAAGCAGAAGAGAAGTGTGGGTTGGGCATTTAAATGAGATGAGAAACATATTTCTGCTGATAAAATGGAGGGAAAAAATGGAGTTTTTGGATTCCCAGGATGTGTCAGCTTCTAGCCAGTCCTTTCATATGGGGATGATTTCAATGTGTCTCCTAAGGGTTTGTGTGTTGGAGGCTTGGCCTTCCTCATGTCAGTGTAGAGGCACTGGTGGAGTTATTCTTAGGCCATTGTTCACGGTCCTCAGGAGGGACTAAGTTAGTGCTTGGGGTCTCCTTGAATTAGTTATGTTTTAATTGGCTGCTTTTGTTTTATATACATATATATGTGCATATGCATATACATATATATGTATGCATCTATGTATGTGTGTACATATATATATATATATATATATATATATATATATATATATATATATATGTAAAATGTGTGTGTGTGTGTCCGCTGGTTCCCTTAAGTAAATTTTCACTAAAAGCCTGAACCTGTTTCATTGTCCAAACATGTCACCAGAGGGCACAGGTTTAAATTTTTCTTTACTTTTCTTTCTTTTTTTCTTTTTCATTTAAAACTTTCTTTGTTTCTTCTTCAAGGGTTTACTGGAGCTAATAGCATCTGAGAACACAGACAATATGTTGTTTTGTTATCAGGGTTGAGTTTGAACTGAACAGGTAGCCAAGAGACTCAAGCTTGACATGGCCTTTCTGTATAACACATGTGCTAGCAATCATCCTGCATGTGAGATGTGACCATACCTATTAAGTTTGGGAAGTGGTGCCATGAGATCACAAAGGCCACTTTGATGGAGGATGAATATTCTGCATTCACCTTTGAAATCCCAGGACTGAATATGCTGTTTTGTATACAGTAAGACTTTACTATATTTGATTGAAAAGAAACAGCAGCGTGTTATAGTCACCTTAACTGTACTTACCTCCTTTTCAAAAATCCCCCCAGTGTCTTTCCAATGAACTTAAGTTAAAGTGTATTCAACTTATCTTGGATTTCAAGTCCTTCAATAAACTATATGTTGGATTAACTTCAACTAGCCCCAATAACGTTCACTCCATCCTTGATTAACATATTGATCCTTTTTTCCCACCAATGTAATATTTTCATTCATTGTTTGAGAATTTCACCACATGCACCCCACCACACTCACTTCCCATTCTTCCACGTCTGCCCCTCCCCTTTGTAACCTCCTCCAAAAAAGAAATAAGAAGATAAGTCTAATTTGTGTTGCCCACATAGTCACTGGAGTATGGTCAAACTCTCAGTGGTCAGCACTTTAAAGAAAACTGACTCTTTCTCCATCCCCATCCCTGCCAGAAGCCATCAATTGTGGAAAGCTACAGTTGATCATCCTTATCACAATTTTAAGTGTTTTCTTCAATGGCTTGCTGTCTAGGCTGTTACTTCTTTGGGGGGTGAGGTGGGGTGGGGATAGGGGTTGTCCCAGAAGCCTTATATGTCTTTCTCAACTGTGAGTCTGAGGTCATCAATATCACTATAAAAGCTTCCTAAAAGATTCCTCCTTGCCCTTTACAGTCAGAAGGAGCATACATCACGGATATCCACATGGCTTCTGGCATCGGCATGAGCCACTTGGACCTCAGCATGGTCTCCAGTGGCATTTTAGACCACAGACATCAACACACGGCCCTCTGCTGCAGCACAGGCCATAGACACCAACCAGAGCCCTCTGCAGCAGCTCGGGCCACAGACATCAAGAGGGCTTCCCTGGCAAAATGGGCCATGGGCACTAGTATGGTCTCCAGTGGCAGCCTAGCCCATGGACATCAACATGGATTCACCAAAAGTCATGTGGATGTCCATGATCTATGCTGCTAAATGAATACATTGATCGTTAATGTAGTTCTTGAGGTAGCTGTTTGGGAAGTCAAGTGTTTTGTGCCATGTCATTAGCTTGATCAAATAGCAGGAGGAGTTACTGTTACTACCATTACTTTAAGTAGAAACTGACAGTCAAGGCTAAACTGAAGTTTCTTGATGAGATCTAATTACTTTGTTTCTACTTCTTCTTTGTTTTTGTTTTGTTTTGGTTTGGTTTTGTCTTCTGAGAAAGAGCTTCTCTGTGTAACAGCTCTGGCTGTCCTGGAATTTGCTTTGTAGACCAGGCTGGCCTCAAACTCACAGAGATCCACATCCCTCTGCCTTCCAAGTGCTGGGATTACAGATGTGTGCCACCACTACCCGGCTTTTACTGCTTGTTTGTATATTTCACATCAGGTAGATGATGTTTGTTCTTATTCCACATTCTTGGCCCCTTTTGTACCATATTCTGGAGTCTTTGGGTTAGGGGAGGGTGTAATGAACTTTAGTGATCACAAGACATGACTAGTTTCCCTTTGAGCATTAAAATGTCTAGGATTTGAGAGCATTTTCTCCACCTATGCTTAAACCACCATACAACACCAAATAGAAAGATTCACCAAGTCTCTGTCTGTACATATCTTTTTTCTCAAAAGTCTTCCTGTTCTGGCACTATTTGGCAATGGCAATAAGAACTGTTTTAAATGAGGGATATATATAGAAGCCAAAGAATTATGTAAAGTTTTACCCAGAGGACAAACCTTATTTTTTAAGATTTTTTTTCATTTGCCCTTGGTTTTGCACATCAGCTTTGGAAATGTCATCCCAGCATCCATGTCATGGTTAATTTGTAACTAAGAATGTTCTAGCGTTTAACGTTAGTATAATCTGAATAAAGTTAATATAAACTGTTGCCAAATTCAATGTAGAAAGAATGTGACAAACACCTTGGGTAGTTCTGTTTGTGTTTTTGCATATTGTAAAAGCAGTGTCACAGCTGAAATGCCCTTTCTAAAGGTAAATTATTGAGGTTTAGTTGCTAGTTTGTATTGAGAGTTGACCTCTCCCTGTGCAGTTTTTGTTCTAAACTTGTATAACAACAGTGTGTAAAGTGTCTCCCTTCTGCATTGTAACAGCTGCTTCAGCCCACCGTATAAATAAAGACCCACTAAGGAAAAGTCAAAAAAAAAAAAAAAAGAATGTTCTAGTTTTGCAATAGAGGGCATGTTATAAAGATGGGAAGGTGTTGCTATCTAAGTGATACAAGTGGCTTTTTGGGGCCTGTACTGTGAGTATTTTGGGGAACACTGAACATTTCTAACAAGCCTGAGTTCCAAATAACTGAGTTTGAAGTTTGTAGGTTCAGGAGGCAAGGTCTTAGAGTGGTCCCCTGCTAACTGACCTTCTGGTGAACCTTGTCAACTTTGGTAGGAAGAGTACTCAGTGATAATGTGGAAATTTGCTCTAGAAGTGGATGAAGGAAGGTTGGAGGAGGTAAGAGGCCCTCTATCGTGCTTGGAGCAGATAAATTCATTAAAGCTGTAAACTTAGGCACTGGCAATTGGCAGTAGAGAAGGAGAGAAATAAAAGGTTTCAATAAGTATTCAGGCAGTATTCATTGGTCATCACGACCATTAGAAGTGGAGAATAAAAATGAAGCAAGCCCTTTTGATATATGTCTGTCTATTAACAGGGGTGCAATATATTGGAATATAGAATGAAAATGAAGAAGTGGTTTGGGGAGTTGAGAGAGAATATGTTTACATTTGGAAACTGGGATTTCCCAGTGGAGGTTGAAGAATGAATGGACAAACAGGGTGTATATGTCCAGTAGCAGATGGGTAGTTGAGTAACAATTCAGTAAGACAGTATGGGCTAGACAGACATTTATAATATAGCAATTTAGCACCTAAGATGAGGCCACTCATGAAGAAAATTAAAGGTCCTATACTGCTTTCATAAATCTCTTTTTTCTAACCACTGGCGTATAAATATTTGTGACTCTACATCATGCTCCCTGTTTCTTTGTACTATTTCATGTTTAGAAAACTCTCGGCTTTCCTCTCTAATTGTTACAAAATTCCATGCATACTTATAAGAACAAGATTGTTAAGATATGTTAGAAGTGAGAAAAGACTCTTTAGGTGGTACCAAAAGAAAGAAGTATCTAAAACAGAATGGTATACTTCCATTTTCCTATCAGTTGAAAATACTCTTGTGGCTCCCACATATTTCACAGGTGTATGAATTTTGACTTGCTATGTTGTATATAACTCAATAAGCTATTACTCTTCAGTGCCAACTAGTCATTTCTTGTAGGAGCTGTTCTCATTTTATCATATCACAAATGTTATCTTAAGAAAATGCCAATTTGAACTACACACATACACACAAACCAAAATTTTCATGTACATGTAACATAAACAGAGGGAGTGCTTGCTTTGTCTAATGGTTCTTCATTCAAATGACAAATGATTCAATTTCCATGAGTTTAAATTAGCATCAATATTTTCACATGCTCTTATCATATGTTAATGAATTCATGACATCATATTTCTGTTGCCTAGGCAAGTCATTTCTCCTACTCTCTTTCCCAAGTAAATATGTCACTGGTGTTTAGAGAAAAGAGAGACTATCACCTCTTGTTCATCACTGAAGACATCTCCAAATACTTCCTTTAGTTTTATAAATCAAGGTGGGTGACTTTTATGTTAGTCTGGATCAGAAAGTGTTTCATCTAAGCTCCCCCAATGGATATCTCACTTCATGTATTGTAGATCGTCTCCATTCCATAATGTCAGTGTTCCTCTATCTGTTTCTCTTGGTATTTGGGCTTCAGGCTACAATCCATTGTGCACAATGTAACATTTCTGAAGGCAAAGTTACAACCTGCCATTTGTCCCAACAAAATGCCACTCTCTACAAGATGTCATCTATCAATGCTGACTTTGCCTTCAGTCTCTATCATAGGTTCCCTATGGGGAACCCAGACTGGAACATCTTCTTTCCCCTGGGAGCAGACCTGCTGCTTTTGCCAGACTTTTTTTGGATCTGGCTCTAACACTCAAACTCAGATTCTGGAGGTCTTGGGTTTTAACCTCACAGATACTCCAATAACAGAATTACATCAGGGCTTCCAACATTTGATCTGTTCATTGAATTTCCCAAAGAATGAACTGGAATTGCAGATGGGAAATGCAGTTTTCATTGGGCAGCAGCTGAAACTACTGGCAAGAGATTTGGAAGATGTAAAGACCCTCTATGAAACTCAAGTCTTTCCTACCGACTTCTCCAATGTTTCTGCAGCCCAGCAGGAGATCAACACTTACGTGGAGAAGCAAACCAAAGGGAAAATTATAGACCTAATTCAAGACCTTAGACTGAACATTATCATGATTATGGTGAACTATGTTCATTTCAAAGGTAAGGCATTAAGACATTAATTTCCAGCCTAGTATTAAGATAGAGAAGTATGTGTGTGTGGTGGGGGCGTTATGGCCTCTTGTCACTGGCGTCAGTAGGTATTCCTCATACCAGAGTGATTCTTCACTACGTATGTATTTATGCATTGTGTTGGATCATTCCAGGATGACACACAGCTCTGTATATGAGCCCAGAAAACTTTCAGGCAGATAACACTTTTAAATATGTGGTTGGCAATGTTATGACTGTTGTGATCAGGCTAAATAATTATAGTTTCTAAAATATTTAATGAGGTGGGAGAAGCCCATGTTCAGTAAGTCAAGTGAATTTGTATTAAAGCATAGTGTAGTCCCTACTTCCTGTGTAGATTTGGATACACTGCATAAATACCTTTTACTATATGTTAAGTACTTACTATGTGCAATTATGCTATACATATCCAAATACCACGGATAAGTTTTCACTTCTACCCTTTACAGCAAGGCTATCTAACCCTGAAGTTAGAGCTTATAGTAAGTATCATGTGCCCCCCTTTCCGAAAGGGTTGTACCCACAAAATTCCTCTTGATTTTATAGAACCTGTCTTTCATGTTTGGATGAGTGATTTTTTTTGCATAAGCCACACACCTATATATGCTTAAAATTGCACAACATTTTGTTATCTCATTCACTCATTTTTCTGGACACTCCTATACCTTTTCATGGAAGGAGATACTGTTTCTGATGGGTGTAGAAAGTATAGTGTTTCTACAAACAGACTATGAAATTCAGCAGCATTGGAAAGGAACTCTGTTTTTGCCATGTGGTAGCTGGATTATTATGTCAGCTGACCTTGTTTCTCTGATGCTTACTGAGGCACTTGTAATCACTTGGAAAACTGGGTGACAGTAGACAGTCTTAATTATTAAATGAATGACTAATAGTTTCAAAGAAACATCTCTCCTCTTTCTTTGTTTTAAGCCCAGTGGGCAAATCCTTTCCATGTATCTAAAACAAAAGAGAGTTCCAGCTTCTCAGTAGACAAGACCAACACAGTACAAGTGCCCATGATGCACCACCTAGAACAATACTATCGTTTTCTGGATGTAATGCTGAATTGCCCAATACTTCAAATGGACTATAGTAAGAATGCCCTTCCAAAGGAGGGACACGTAGAGTGGGTGGAGGCAACCATGTCATCTAGGACATTGAAGAAGTGGAGCTACATACTGCAGAAAGGGTAAACAATTTAGAGGTTGTGACGACACATGGGCGGGCCTAACAGTGGAGATGAGGCTGAGTTCAGAAGAAACCTAGAGGCAGGAAAATTACCCAGATGCACTTGTCAATGGTATGATGATATTTAGAGTATGTCCAGTACAGTGTGCATGAGACTTTTCTGGATACTTTCCACAGTGCTTCATCGAAGCATATTGAGAAGATGCCAAAGGAGAAATTTGTCAAATTATAAATTCCCATAATGCTCCCCAATGTGAGTATGCTACGACGTTGATACCTTTTTAGGGACCAAATAAAGCTTTGGGATGGATAAGATTTGATATTGCATGGAGTTGGCAGTCACTCTTAGTTAGAACTGCAAGACAGAAAATCATGAAAGTGCTTGTGCACTAAACTCTGATCTTCATTCCATTAGCCCCTGTCCTTGCTCAGTAGCACAGAGATACAGCTTTCTGTAATAAAGGCCCAGGAAACCATGTGTTACAGCCCAACATTGTCTGAGTTAGAGACAATTTCTACGACAATATCTTCTGTGGTTCTGCTGCCATGTTAATGGTTCTCAATGTTCAGGGGAGTAGTAGAGTTGATTGAGAGAAAGGAAAAGAGATATATCTTGGTGTGTTTTGTGATTAGTGAGGTGACTGTCATGTCTCCATTTCCTTATTCCACACAGATGGATTGAGTTGTTTTTTCCAATGTTTTCCATTTCTGCAACATATGACCTTGGAAGTACACTTCAGAAGATGGGCATGAGGGATGCCTTTGCTGGAATTATGAAAGACAACCGTCTAAAACTGTCCTGTGTAAGTTGATGGATTGTTTTTTTTTCTTTCAAGAAACAATTAATTCACCCACCTTGTTTAGTCAGTGAGAAATCTCATGTCTATGGTGACAGCGTGATTCTGTTAGGTCAGTATCATATGAGAGTATTCTTGTTACTCAAAATGAATCATTTTAGAAGTTACTTCTGGGACTGGAGCAACGACTCTGAGGTAAGCACACTGTTTGCCCTGCCAGAAGTCACAGGTTAAATTTCCACTGCAACATAACATGGAAGCTCAAAACTGTCTATGATTTCAGTTCCATGAAATTTGACACCCTCTTTTCATCTCTGCAGGAACAAGGCACGTTTGTGATGCAAAAAAAAAAAAAACATACATGCAGGCCAGATACCCAAACACATAAATAAATGTAATTTCCATCCCTAACCCTCTTGTACTAAGGTGAATCTAAGACAATGGAAAGCCTAAATGATCAGAAGCAACTCATGAGATGCAGTGCTAGAGGATGTTTGGAAGACACCAAAAAGGTACCTTCTAGAGATGAAAGGTGATGGAGAATGAGATGCTACCCAAACAAATAGTCCTAAAATCACAGAAATTCATTAAGGAAACTTCTCGACGTAATATTCATATTCAAGTACCATCTACACAATATATAGTATTTCTTTTTGTACTTCTAACACACCCAAAGGCTGTTGCCACTTTTCAGGGGACCTTCAGTGTGTGTTCCTCTCCCACAGCTTTTCATGAGGCTGTGCTGGACATTGGAGAACAGGGAGCCAAAGAAGTAGCTGCTCCTGAAGCTGTGTCTCTGGAACAGCCAGAAGTAGCTTCTCTTCATTCCATTATTCAATTTGACAGAACATTCTTATTGATGGTTTCAGAGAAAAGGACCAGAAGCATTCTCTTTTTAGGGAAAGTCGTTAACCCAGCTAAAGAGTGATTGAAGAAAAGGCTATTGAGTGTGTACATTATATAATGGGAAGTAAACATTGAACATAGCTTGATATACTTGCTATGGACTTGGACTTTATGGCTTTTGTGCAAGGGATAAAAGGAATCATTCCACCTCCTTTTCCACAATGTTCCCTGACTCAGGTATAAGGGTTGTGTTGTAAATGTATCTGCTTAGGTTGGATACCGCACATTCACTTATTCTCTGCATACTGATCACATGTGGATTTCTGTGATAGTCTCTATATTTGCTAACAGTAGCTTCTGTGATGAGGAGACAGAGCTGCACTTACTTGTGTATATAAGGACATGTATTATAGTAGAATTAGAAGTTATAGTGGTTTGAGGGAAACAGTAGCAATAGGTTCCTAGGGTCTATGACCTCTCTAGCAAGGTCTGCAGCTACATAGTGTCTTATAGATATGATAGTGATGCTACACCCATGCAACCTCAACAGTATGGCTGCCTAACATATCTGCATAATGACAGCAATGATCAGGTATGCCAACATGGATGGGGGAACTTTCACAAGGCCTCACTCCTAGACGAAGAACTACAGTCAATGGCTATTGGGAAAAGGACTATCAGTTTCCTCAAGGGTGAGCCTCTCGATATGTTATCCAATACCAAGCAGTTAGCCCTAAACATGTCTATATTAGCAATGCTAAATGGAGATTCAGTAGTGTGTGTGTGTGTGTGTGTGTGTGTGTGTGCGTGTGTGTGTGTGTGTGGTATTAGTTACCTTTCTCTTAATATGATAAAATACCATGGCCAAAAAAACAACTTTTAAAAGAATTTATTTTGGCTTATGGTTACAGAAGAGAACTCACAATGGCAAGGAAGATAGAACAGCAGGTAGCCAGAGTGGGAAAGTTACTGATCACATTTCATCAAGTAGGAAGCTGAGAGAGCAAACTGGAAGTTGGAAGAGTCTATAAACTTTCAAACCCTGCCCCTAGCAATGTACTTCCTCTAGCAAGGCTCTGCATCCTAAAAGTTCTATACTCTTAGCCCTAAACATGCCACTAACCAAGATCCAAGTGTTTAAATGTGTGAGACTATGAGGGACATTTCACATTTAGACCACGACATTCTACTCTGTGGTCCTCACAGAGTTTTTTTTTTTTTGCCATATCATAATGCTAAATGCATTTAGTTCTACTTTAAATGCCTCCATTGTCTTTCTGAGACTCAATGTAACGTCTTAATTGTGACTTGGAAACTCTGTAACTCCATGTCATTGTCTGGTACATTGGTTTTTAAGGGCTTCGATGGCTCAGTACCTCCAGCTTTGCTATTTGTAACATACACCTCTCTCTTGGCTTGGTACTATTCTGGATATGCACCTCTTCTTGGCAGATGTCTCATGTCTCTAGCATCTCCAACGTACAGGGATCTTTAATACAATGCAGGCTTCACTTTCAAAGCTTAACGCAATAGCCTCTCAGAGCCTTCTTGTAGCAACTCAAGCACTTCCATGTATTGACTGACCTCAGTGGCTCCCTCAAACAGTGAAGGAAGAATCTACAAATACCCTTGTTCTGGCAGCATTTATGACCCGAAGCATGTACAACATGGATTACACTGCTAAATTTGGCTGCCATCTTGGGATGGACCTTTGCCCCTTTCTACCACATTAGCCAACAGATTTTGTATGTTGCAAACAATTGCTTTCTAGGACCCAGCACCCCCTCAGGCTTTCTACTCTCAAAGTTAAAAGTTTATCATCATTCACATTGTTCCCTTACAGAATAGGTAACTTTTCCTTAACATGCACATTTTAGGCAGGATATCCCTTGATTGTAACATTAAGCCTCCCAGTATTTTTTCCTCTTTAAACTTTATTATTTATTTATTTATATCCTATTTCTCTTTTTTTCTTAAGTTTAGACCTGCATAGAGTTGTTAGCAATAACCACACCACAGACTCAATGTTACATTGTCTTGAAAATTCCTCTTAGCATTAAGGTCATCCAGGGTCCTACTAGAATAGCTTATTATACTCTGCTCAGAAAATTTAACCACTTTTCTTATCCAAACTTCTAGAATCTCTCACACTCCTCCATAAAACAACATGGTCAACATGATGGTTAATTTTGGTTGTCACCTTGACATACCTTGGAAGGAGGAACCTTAGTTGAAGAATTTCCTCTACCAGATTACCTGGCAAGCATGTCTATGAGGTATTTTCTTGATTGCTTATTGCTATGGGACAACTCTCCCTGCTATTGTATGTAATACTATCACTGGGATTATGGATCTGGAAGTTGAATGAGTTCTTGTTTCTACTCTTGCTTAAGATCTTCCTGATCTGATTTAAATTGTGACCTAAAAGCATAAGCTAAAATGAAATCTTTCCTCCACAATTTGTTTTAGTCAGTATTTTAAAACAGCAATAGAAAAGCAAACTAGAAATATACATAACAATGATAGTTATAGAAAAGAACTTCAAAAGGAGTAGAAGAGACACAGAGGGAATGGATGATGGAGACTAAAGGGTGGAAATCACGTAAATTTAGTATTCATGTATGAAATTCTAATTTACTCTGAGATAGGGAAACTTTATCTATGATACCTCAACAGTATGGTTGTCTAAACAATACCTGAACAAGGACAAGACCAAAAAATGCATTGTGGAGGAGGACAATCTCATAGGGCCCTGCATTTAGACAAAAAAGCTACAGGCAATTAAATGCCAAAAGAGAGAATAATTAGTCTTCTCCAAGGATGAGCCACCTAATTAGTTATTCAATACAAAGTGGCCAGCCAAGAAATCATGAACACATGTATAGTGGTAATAGTAAACAATATTTAATAGTACCAGTAAGCAGATTGTGATTACATTTATATACACATATATGTATACATTATGCATACATATATGTATATAATATATCATATCTAAAAAAGAGGTCATGAATTAGATAGGGATCAAGGGGTTGAAGACATGGGAAGGATTGGAGTGAGGAAAATGAAGTGGGGAGAATATATTTATATTTTAATTTTAAAATGTTATTTCAAAATTAAATCAAATTAAATTGGGTTTATCTGAATAAATGATAGAGGGATGAAGACAATGATACGAAGATAAAATGGATTATTTCCTTTAAAAAAAAGGAAATCTTCCTCTTTGTTTAGGTAAAGCTTGGGGACAGTAATCCAAACAAGATAGTCATAAATGTTCAAATCCCTTTATCATCCCATCTGTATGAGGCATTAGATTAGTCATACTTGTAGAAACAGAAAGTAGGATTGTCATTGCTATAGGGAGCAGAAAATGGTGAGATTTTATTCAATGTATATAACACTTGAATAACATCTGTTGTATTGATTCTAGAAATCTGTGAAACAGTGTCTGTACTTGCTAGTACTATAATATGGTATTAAATATTTTTGATGATAACTCTCACATTTAATGTTTTATCAGAAAATACAGTGAAGGGCTTAGTGGTATGGCTATTGCCTACTATATCTAATATATGTAAAGCATTGAGTTCAATCCCCAACACTGAAAAAGTTAAAACAAATAATATAAAAAATTATTGATACTATATAGTAGTATACACATTTCTATAAAAAACAAATAATCTATTGCTACATATCTAAATCTGTTAGGTGGTTATAATAAGGTACCATTTACTGGGTGGCTATAAACAACAGAAATTTATTTTTCACATTTCTGTAGGCTTGGAGTCCAAGATCAGGGTGTCAGTGTGTTTAGTTCTGGTGAAGATTATCTTTTATCTTGCTGGTTTTTGTCTTCTTATGCTTACTTACATATACACATTACATGCTGGAACATATGCTAGACAGTGCTCACATATACTTTTTAAAGGGTTGTTGATTTTCATGAATGCTCTGCCCTAACAACCTATTTAACATCTAAAAGACTTCTTCTAACACTATCACTTTTGGGAATAGAAAAATCCATCCTAAGTGAGGTAACCCAGACCCAGAAAGTTGAAAATGGTATGTACTCACTCATAAGTGAATACTAGCTGTAAAGCAAAGGATAATGAGTCTATAGTTCATGATCCTAGAGAAGCTAAATAACAAGATGAACCTTAAGAAAAACATATATGGATACACCTGGAAATGGCAAATACACAAGATCACCTGAAAAAATTGGGACCATGGTGGTGGGGAAGAAGAGAGGGCAGAAGAGGAAAAGGAGGGGAGAAGGGGAGGGGGGGAAGAGAACTTTAGGGAACAGGATAGTCGAGATGGAGGAAGGACAGAGATGAGAGCATGGAAAGAGATGTTTTTATTGAGGGAGCCATTATGGGGATAGCAAGAAACCTGACACTAGAGAAATTCCCAGGAATTCACAACGATGATCCCAGCTAAGACCCTAAGCAATAGGGGAGAGGGTGCCCGATCTGGCCTTGCCTTATAGTCAGATTGATGAATATCTTAAATATCACCATAGAACCTTCATCCAGCAACTGATGGAAACAGAATCAGAGACCCATAACAGAGCACTGGGCTGAGTTCCCAAAATCCAGTTGAAGAGTGGGAAGAATGAGAATATGAGCAAAGAGGTCAGGCCATGATAGGGACACCCACTGAAACTGTTTACCTGAGCTAATGGGAGCTCATCAAATCCAGCCAGACAGGGAAGGAACCAGCATAGAATGAAACTAGTCCCTCTGAATGTGGTTAACAGTTGTATGGCTGTGGTAGACTGTGGGGCCACTGGCAGTGGCACCAGGATTTATTCCTACTGCTTATATTGGCTTTTTGGAACCTGTTCTCTTTGGATGGATGCCTTGCTCAGCCTAGATATAGTAGGGAGGGCCTTGAACCTTCCCCAAAGCAATGTGCCTTGCCCTCTCTGGGGAGTGCATGGGGGTGGGGTGGGGAAGAAGTTGGAGGGAATGGGAGGAGGGGAAGGAGTGGGAACTGGGATTTATACGTAAAATGAAAAAAAAGATACTTTTAAAAAAATAAAAGAAAAAAGGAAGAAAGACAAAAGAGTTTTAACACATAGTGTTAGTAATTTTAATTACTCCAGCCATAACACAATGTGTACAATAGGTGAAAATTGGAATTGTGATATTTTGATTACAATTGGCTATGAAGTCTACAAATTTTAAAAGTGGTGCAGCTGTTATCATTGTAGTATGGAACCATCTCTTCAAGAAAGGACATACTCTAGAACCTAGAAGTCCTGTTAGTAGACAACCTGAAAGTTAGTCATTTCAAGGACTTGCTTGCAGGCATGTCTTTTCTTTAAATTTTAAAATTACATTTATGAAAACAAAACAAAACAATATAAAATTACATTTATGTAATTTTATATATGTACATATATATGTATGTATTTATCATGAGTATGTGTGTATGAACCTATAACAGTCCATAGTGGAACCATATCTATAACAAATGCTCAGCTATATTTTGGGCAAATATTATTCTTATGTCCATTTCCCATAAAAATTTGACAAGAGATTATCAATAACTTTGAGTGTCAAACAAATGATGCTGGAATCTGTTTTGTAACACAGTCTATTGTCCTTCCTGATTATTGTGGTCAATGACCCTTGTGTACATGGAGTAATGAAGAGTCTGACTCCAGATGTTGATAGCTGCTATCATTTAAGCCTAATCTCTACCTCATTTCTTGTACTTCACATTTGAGATAGCTGCTAAGAAATACAATGTCTTCTCTGTTATGGAATTATGAGAGGTTCAAACCACATAAGCCCTTTTCTACATAGATAATACTGTAGGGTAAAAAGGCCAGCCAAAGAAACATACCCTAATCCTGCAACCAGAGCCAAAGAAACACACCCTGACCCCAAGACCAGAGCCAAAGAAACATATCCTGGTCCTGAGACCAGAACCAAAGAAACACATCCTGACTCTAAGTCCAGAGCCAATTCACTGGCTCTGATACCAGAGCCAAAGGTTAAAAAGAGTCAGTGAAACAAACATACTCTTGCCCTGAAACCAGAGCCAAAGTTTAAAAAGGGCCAGTAAAAGTAACACACATTGATCATGAAACCAGAGCCAAAGAAACACATTCTGTCCCTGACCAACCCAGCACAAATCAACCAATCCCCGAACACAAAAACAACCAATCCCTGAGCAGGAAAACCAACCAACCACTGAGCACGAAACCAAACAATCCCTGAGGAGAAGAATGAACCAATCACTGAGAATGAAACCAACCAATTCCTGAGCATGAAATTCACTCAGGGATTGAAATCCAATTCTCACCCTGAAAAATCATAACCCTGGAAAAACTGCAACCCCTAAGAAGCCCTATATAAGCTCTGTACCTGTTCAGTTGGGAGCCGCCTTGTTTCACCCTGGTAAAGGCAGCCTCACTCCTGGATTCTTCCCTCCCAATAAATCTTTGGAATGAGATTTGGGTGAAAACTTCTTTCGCTGGAACAAAGCACAGCAGAGAAGGGAGCAGAGTAGTAACAGCTTTCTTTGGTGCAGGAGCAGAGAGGAGTGGAGCCGAATTGTAGCACTTTGCTTGGGGAAATCTCCCCCTAGCAGAGAGGAGTTGTTAAGCTCCTGGGTACCTGAGGAGGAGCAGAGTGCAGCTGAACTGTATCTTTCCCTGGGGAAACCTGCCCCTAGTGGAGCAGAGTTGTTAAGTTCCAAGGGACCTGAGCAGAACAATAACAACTTCTCAGGGGGAAACCCTCCCCTGCCAGAGCAGAGCTGTTACTTTGGGGAAGCCTTCCCCTGAAGCAGGGCTGTAAAGATGCTATGCTTATAATGTCTGTGGTATTCCTTGACTCCTGACTGCCAGGATCCCTTTCCATCCGAGCTGTAATGCTTACAGCTACAGACACCCCATCTATAAGAACGATCAGAGCACACATTTGGGTCACTTTTTGCTCTCTTGAGCTACATTAGCTAACTTTCTATTGCTGTGATAAAATACCATTGTTGACCGAGGTTTTCTGTCCTGCGTGGTCCTGCAGCTCCAGAGTGTAAGAGTCTATCTCTAACATGGCAAAGGAATGTGGCATCAGGCAAGCATGGCAGCTGGAACAGCAAGCTTAGAGTTCATATCTTAAAACAAACAGGAAGCTGAAAGAGCACTGTGAGTGATGTGCAATTTTTAAAATCTCAAATCCAGTCCCAAGTTATATACTTCCTCCAATTCCTTCCAAGATTCCTTCCAAGAATCACACAGAGGTCTACATTAGTTATAAACTGATTGGCCCAGTAGCTCAGAATTCTTATTAACTCTTATACTTATATTAGCCCATTATTCTTGTCTATGTTAGCCATGTGGCGTGGTACTTTATTTGGTGAGGTAGTCACAACTTGTTTCTTCTGAGGCTAGGTCACAGACTACAGTCTGAGACTTCTCTCTTCCCAGAATTCTCGTTTCCCCATCTCCACTTCCTGACTGGCTACTGGCCAATCAGCATTTATTTAAAATATATGTGACAGGGTATAGACCATTATCCCACAGCACTCCCCCCTTTATTTTCAAAACAAGAACTCTGAATCGATTCTCCCTTGTTTAGCTTTCTTCCTGACCATTACCCATAACAACTTGTAACCAACATTCTAAACAAAGGAAAATATCCATAGTCCATTTGTTTGGGAATGTGGGCATAGTTTTCCAGGCTACTTCCTGCTGATTGGGGATGCTGATAATCTTATGGAGACCTAAAGAAAATTTAGAATTATAATCAAGTCGTGACTGGAGTATCCTATGAGGCTTGATCATTTCAGGCAGCAGTCTTGAATATGTTCTGGATGTAGAACTCAGACATCTGGGCCATCTGCTCCTATTGGAGATATCTCAGGGGGTTTTCCTTGATCAAACCTGATTTTTCTTAACCTGGAATGAATCCACAGCCTCTCATTTCCTGTGGAAACAAAACCTCTTCTCCAAAGTAACATATTTTTTGACTTCAATTTTGAAGTCAAGGTATTTTCAAAATACCTATCTTGGATTAATTCAGCAGCATTTATTAACAAATATCTTTTGGCACCTGTTTCTCCTTCCTCAGCATTCAAACAATTCAAAGAGAACATAATAACATACAGTATCCAGACTATGTGTTTTTCATCTTTATGTGACTTTATTTTAAACTGTATTTATTTTATTTTTATTTTTTGATTTTTCAAGACAGGGTTTCTCTGTGGATGTCTGGCTGTCCTGGAACTCACTATAGACCAGCCTGTTCTTGAACTCACAGAAATCTGCCTGCCTCTGTCACCCAAGTCCTGGGATTAAGGGTGTGTGCCATCACACCTTGAACTCACGGAGATCTGTCTGTCTCTGACTTCCAAGTGTTGGGATTAAAGGTGTGTACTACCACACCCAACTCACCACAACAATGAAAACTTATAGAAGGAAGAATTTGTTTGAACTTAGGGCTCCAGAGTGTAAGAGTCTATCTCTAACATGGCAAAGGAATGTGGCATCAGGCAAGCATGGCAGCTGGAACAGCAAGCTTAGAGTTCATATCTTAAAACAAACAGGAAGCTGAAAGAGCACTGTGAGTGATGTGCAATTTTTAAAATCTCAAATCCAGTCCCAAGTTATATACTTCCTCCAACAAGGATACATCTCTTAAGCCTACACAAACATGACCATTAACTGGGGACATTGTATTCAAATCCTTCAGACTTTAGGGGACATATCATTCAAATAACACACAAGCTATTCTTAGATTAGCTTGGGTCCTCCTAATTCTGTAAAAGTGTCATTGAGGAAGTAGTGAAAATTTTTCTCTTTTGGTATATTGTGATACCATCTGTATTCATCTCTGAACCACAATTTCCATCTCTGTCTATGGGGTGGCCAAAATGAACAGGAATTCTTCCTATCCTCTGTTCCCTGAACACAGACATCCTGAACTGTCTAAGCAGCATCCATATATCATTGTGGAATGCCTTTTAGCTACATTTCATGAGAAAATATTCACCTCTTAGTTTTTATGATTTACAAGACACCCCTCCCAGCTTAGCATGCAGAAACTGGAAACAGAGTCTCTGGGTGAGTTATTGATAGTTACGTTTGGGTCCATCCATTGTTTCTCTGAGCTTTGCATTCTTCCTACTGGGGACACAGGACACATAGCTATAGATCATGATTAAAGTTATTATACTGCATTTAAGGGAACAAACTGTAATTTTCAAGTATCATCTTTGAACTGGAACTTCAAGCAAGCCTTAAGCAAGTTTATTAGTCAGACTCTCTATTACTGTGGCAATGTATCTAAGAAAAATATCTTAAGAAAGGGAATATTTATTTGGGTTTATGGTTTCAGAGATTCAATAATATGGTCACTTGAACCAATTACTAAGTTTTTATTGGCATAACATTATGGAACAGAGCATGTAGTAAGGAAAACAGGCCCACCTCCTGGCAGCCAGAATGAGGACTGAAAATAAGGTACACCTTTCAAGGTCACACCCCGAGTGACCTACTTCATCCAACCAGATGTCAGCTCCAAGCTACCATAAATAATTCTTTAACAAGCATTCATAGAGCTCTTTTGGTGAATAAATATATATGAAGCTCAAATGAATTCGAGACTGTGGCCGCACACATAAGACCTGAACAGGTTCAAGCCAGACAGAGTCTTAGCACTGAGAGGGGCAAGTGGACATGGGGTCCCACTCACAATCGAGAAGCTATTTGAAATTGATATCGCTGGGTAAATGGAAAATTTGTATTCTACATTTGATTGTCACTGGGTATATCAACCACATTTGCCCAGGAGTACTTGGCCAAGACAAAGAAACAAAAACAAATAGAAAAACAAAACAAAAAAAAATCAAACAAACATTCATGCTTTTGTGAATTTTTTTATTTCATTTTTTTTGTCTTACTGTTTTTGTTTTGATTTTCTTTTTTGTTGAAAGGGATAGAGATAGATAATAGATGGATAGATAGATAGATAGATAGATAGATAGATAGATAGATAGATAGATAGATAGATAGATAGATATGAGTGACAGAGAGAACATAAATTATAAATTTAGGAGGGTAGGTAGTTGGGAAGGATCTGAGAAGAGTTGGGAGAGGGGAAACATGATTGAGATCTATTATATGAAATAAATTCAATAAAAATAATATAGAAAAAAGATATCAAGAAATAGGAATTGGCAGATTAGAGGATACACATATAACCAGCTTCCATAGACCCCAATCTCTCTGGATTAAAATCTGGATTTAGCACATTTTGTTTGCTAGATTTATTTCAATGAAAGCTGTTATAAATCTTTCTCTGCAACGAATCCAAATTACCTACTTGAATTCTTTGCCCCTTTCAAAGGTTTTTCTTTGCCTCATAACACTGGAGTGGTGTGGAGAATTCCATCCTGATTTTCTGTATTATTTCTACTTATGGCCTTTTAATTTTTTTATAATTTTTTATTTAAAAATATTTTTTTTTCATTTTACATACCAACCACAGTTCCTCCTCCCTTCCCTCTTTTGGCTCTCCCCTCACCTTCCTCCCAACCAGTCCCCCATCCACTCTTCAGAAAGGGTAAGGCCTCCCAAGGAGGGGGTCAACAAAGTCTGTCACATCAAGTTGAGGCAGGACCATGCCCCTCCACCCCCCCATATTGAGGCTGAGCAAGGTAACCCTAGGAAGGGAATGGATGGGGGTGGACTCGGAGGGAGGGAATGGGAGGAGGGAGGACGTGGGAACTTGGATTGGTATGTATAATGAAAAAAGATAGTTTGTTTTCTTTTTTAAAAAAAGAAAAAGAAAAAAAACTTCAAGTCCAAATGGATAAAGGATCTATATATAAGACCAGATACTCTGAATCTTATAGAAGAGAAAGTAGGGATTAGACTTAAACTCATTTGCACAGGCAAATACTGAATAGAATACTGTTAGCACAGGTACTTAGACCAACAATTAGTAAATGGGACCTCATGGAACTGAAAAGCTTCTGTAAGGCAAAGGACACTGTTGTTCGGACAAAACAACATCCTACAGAATAGGAAAATATTTTTACCAATTACATATTTGATATTGAGTTAGTATCTAAAATATCTAAAGAACTAATCAGACAAACAAACAAAAAATGGACACAATGAAAACAATCCTCAGAGAGAAATTTATAGTTATAGATGCCTACATTTAAAGATTAGAAAGAGCAAAAATAAGTGGCCTAATGACACAACTGCAAAAGCTGGGGGGGGAAGAACAAACCAAGTTGTTCAAAAACAAATCGAAACCTAGTTGATGGCAAGAAATAATAAAAATGAGAGCAGAAATCAATGGTTCACAAAGCAGGCAATACAAAAAAATCAAAACCTAGGAATTGCTTGAGAAGATTAAACAAGACTGACAGACCCATGGCTCGACTGATAAAAAGGAAATAGTAACAGAAATTGCCAGAATAAGAAATGAACAGGGAAAAATCACATCAAAAAACAAGGAAATACAGAATATTATACAGGACTATTTTTAAAGCCTGTACCCCATTAAGCTGGAAAGCCTAAAGCCTAGATTCAGCCAAACCACCAAGATTAAACTATGAAGAAGTCCGCAACCTAAACAAAACCATAATAAATGAGGAAATTGAAATGATAATGAAAAGCCTTCCAGCAAAAAAGGGGTCAGTGCCAGATGGATTCACTGCATTCAGACATCTACAGTGAATCCTTCTTAAGCTATTAAGAAGGCGGGGGAGGAAAAGAAGCAGAATGAACAGAATGAATACTCACAATCGCTTCTACGAAGCCAGTATCACTGTAATGCTGAAACCAGATAAAGATGCAACAATAAAAAAAGAGCCAAAGAGCACCTAATAAAAATGTCCAGTACCAGACATGAAATTCTCTTTTTTGAGTTATTGACCAGGGCTCTCCAGGAAACAACCAAAACATGTAACCGTTTGCTACTGCTCTTCATTGCACTTAAGAGATGGAATACACCATGCACTTCAGACACAGGGTTCAGAGGTTCCTGATCTGGAACTGACCTGAGAGCCTCCTCCCTGAGTTCTAGTTCTCATGGTACCAGAAAGTGCCATGCAAGCCTCCAAAGGAGGGAAGAAGCCATTCTATCTAGCAATGAAGTCCACAAACCCCAAACAACAGGAATGATACAACAACTCTGGTTGCGTTCGTGGCAGTAACCAGCAGCTCTCTAATTGGACTTAAGACCCACACAACAAATGAGAAATCATGCCTGGTACTGGAAACCTAGCCAACTCCTCAGGGGTACTGAAGTTATAGATCTTACAGGAGACCATACAACCACTGTTTTACTAAACCAACATAATCTCTAACAACAATATAAACATCTATTCTTAGTACTAACTCTTAACCAAGAAAACTTCTCTTTGTGACAGAGACCACAACTGATCAAAATGCAGAGTTGCGAAGCCAAGTCCCATTGAGTACATCTACAAAATACTCAGGCACCTAAGACTCAAGGAGCATTGTGGAAGAGGGGGCAGAAAGATTAACAGGCATGGGATCAAGGAGTTTCCTGGGAGCCGGTGTTTCCTAGTAAAGTCAGAAGTTACACCCATATAGTTCCACCAACACAACACCTAAACATGAGCTTAACAAGGAAGATACCAATAGGCATTTAAAAATAGATGTGGGAAAGTCCATGATGCTTCAACCCTACACAAAGAACTACAGAATGTAGCACGATTTCTATTGGTCTTAATAATAAAAACCCAGAGTCAAATTTTAGGGATATGAAAGCTGAAAGATCAGAGAAGCAGAGCAGCCAGCCACTAGTGCTTACCTCTACGAAATCCTCAGACCGAATGTGGTATTTGGTCCTCAGACTGAATGCCTTCTCTAAAAAGTCTCAGACTGAATCCTGAGCTCCTGTCTCCTCCTGACTTATATTCCTCTCTCCACCCAGCCATATCACTCTTGTCTCCTCCTCCCTAGTGCTGGGAATAAAAGCATCTGATTCCAAGTGCTGGCATCAACTTTGTGTGAGCTACCACCGTGGCCTGTCTCTGTTTCTCTTTTTAGACTGGATTAATTTCGTGTAGCCCAGGGTGGCCTTGAACTAACAGAGATCCATCTGCCTCCGTCTCCTGAATCCTGGGATTAAAGGTGTGCGCTACCACTGCATGGCCTGTACAGCTAACTAGTGTGGCTAGTTCTGCATTCTGATCTTCAGACAAGCTTTGTTTGTTACAGCACAAACAAAATATCACTACACAGGCAACTAGGGAATGCTAAGAGTGGGAGAAATAGTCTTCCCCAGAGAAGGCCCACCATTTGGTTGTAGAGTACCAAAATGTTCAGCCCTGAATACACACATATAAACATCATACAGACTGAATAAGTTATAATTAGGTATATATATATATATATATATACACACATATATATATACACATATATATGTGCTAAGCAATTAATGAAAAAGGAGGCCATAAATGTTAAAAAGAGCAAGAAAGGGAATGTGGGAGAGTTTGGAGGGCAGGGATAAATTATGTAACTGTATTATAATTTCAAAAATAAATACAAAATAGAAAGTTGTAGACTTTCATATGGCATATTTACACATAATTTTCTTTAGTTAACCCTTCCTTCCTGCTCCTTGAGCCACAGAAAATTTGGTTCAAATATAAGCTCTTTGATGACGTAGTCTGTCATTCCCATAACTAGACTCAATGTCTCCTTGTGACCTATGCCTGTAGATTCTTTCCCTGACACCTTAATACTATCACTAAACACAATCTATTTCAGTAACTTATTTGCAAGTGAATGAATGGAACTGGGGATCATGTTAAACAAATTGAACCAGACTCAGAAATCAAGTATCATGTATTGTCTTGTGTAGACTCTAGGTCTAAAGAGAAAATGAATTTAGAATAGGAATTAACAGAAAATAAGTAGGCAATCAGTGCAAGGAGACAGAATACAAGTTTGGGTAATGGAGGCATGAATTTAACTGAAGTATGTGGCATACATGTATAAAATATAATAACAAACCCCACCATTATTTAGATAATGGACATTAATAGAATATATCTCCATATATGTTACTACTACCATCTGAGAGAAATATACAAAGAAACCCCTTCTGCCCTGTGAGGAGCCTGCTAGACTCAGCTGAAGCACAGTAATGGGAGATGAGGTCTGGACTGAGTAATTTTCAAGAACCTCAAAGATTTTAAAGCATAGCCATGGTGAAAAGCATTTCTTTTGGTTTGAACACTGTGCAAACAAAGATTTCTCAAAGTTGAGTCCAGACTGCCTTTCTTACCATTTGTTTCTAGCTTCCAGGAACAGAAATAGTATAAAGCTGGTGGCTTATCCTGTGCTATCCTAGAAAAGCACCTGCGGCACTCCTGTTAATATTAAACCGAGGCCATCCATTTCATAAGACTATTAAGGAACAAAAGGAAGTCACTGTTAGAAACAGAAGTGACAGCTGCAGGCTCTTGAAACTGTAAGTTACAGTTTTTCTCCTTATTTTAAGATCTTTTAGTTTTTTGAAAGTCTTGTCTGTGCAGAGAGAATCCCTGGGTTTGAGGTTTTGACTGCTTTGCATATAGCATCACCTTGGAGAAAATGATGGATTAGATCTAGAAAAATCTAGGTTAGGTTCTTTTCTATGGACAGAAACTTAATACAAAATTGTGTGACATTTTCTTAGTTGAGTGTGATGGCTAATTTTACATGTCAACTAAATTTGGTTGTGGTACCTTGATTTTGGTTGGCACCCTAGATGCTGCTGTGAAGTTGCTATTTTGATGTGATTTGCAGTTCACTAAGACTGTCAGTGACTATATTTCATTTGAAGGTCTATGGAAAAATAAGGAATTCTGCCTCTGGACCACTTTGAACTTAACAGTGAAGCATCAGATTGTTCTTTGGGTTCCAACCTGCTGTTCTACTTGGTTTTCTACTTGTTAGGCCCCAACAATGAAATATATATATATATACTTACATACATACATATATGTGTGTATACTATTTCTACAGAACTTCCTAATGCAAATTTAACATTTCTTTGAAGTAAAATATATTATTTACCTGTAAACAACATTGATTGATCATAAACGTGCAACCCATTTAATAGCTCATATATCTAGTATTGCCCAGACAAGTTTAGTCACTTAGGAAGTTTTCCTTTTTCTTTCCTATAAATGATGGTGCAAATTAAAATTGTCATTTGCCTTATTCTAACTACTCCATGATTTAACTAATAAAGAAGAAAATGGATTGCTCATGTATTAGTTTCATGCTCAAAAGTAGTTAACATCTGTACACAGTGGCTTCTGATGATATTTCAACCCTGGCATTTATCCATTCCTACTGCCATTGGCTCTGTCCTGGCCTGCCCTGCCCTTCACTCCATTGTCCCAACACCAATTTATCTTCCAGTCCTCTGCGTCTCTCCCAGAGCTTTAGTAGGGATTAGCAGCCACTCTCCCTACACTATACAAGGATTCCTCATGTGCATGTGTGTCAATACTTCTTTTGGTTGTTGCAATTTTTCTAAAATACTTTGTCTGATTCGTGGCTTGTCTATGAAGGTTTTAGACTACCAGATGGCATGCTAGTAAAGGAAGAGCCTTGCTGCCTGAACTTTCCTAGCGAGCTGCAAACAAATGTCTATCCACCGCAGATAATGTCAGATCAAAGGAACAGTCCATTCAAGTCTAACTTGGTAAATAAATGAATCTTCTGGGATGACTAAAGAAGCACAGATAAATGTTTACTTACAAGAAAGTAGATAGTCTTGGAAAAGCTGTATCACGGCTGTTAATGTCCCAAGTACCATATAGATGGAGCGCTCCTCTTCGAAATCTTCTACCTCAAATGCACCAGGGCACCCTTCGAGCCCATGTGAATGGTGAGATAGAAGGAACACAGAAGGGAGTGAATAGCTGTAATATCAGTTGAGTATCTGATGATATCACTCCTTTATATGATGTCGTGTTAAAAGGACCAATCCTGTGAGTGTAATAGTGGTGGCTGACATTTGAAGAAGGTAAAGGCTATGACATGTGCAGAGGACAGCATTCTACAGTGCTTCATTCACCCTTCCTTGGGTTTTATGTTCGTTTTGCTCCCTTCCCTATGTAAAACCCTGCATTTTGCATTTTGATACAGATGAATGATTGTTTTCATCCATTTAGAGTTGGCTATTGGATTGCTACATTATAGCAGTACTCTTTTATGCTCAGAAGCAATTTGACTAATTATGAACCTTTGAAATAACTGGTGTCCATTCAAAAAGAAGCTTCCTTGACCATGATTCAGAGCAGCAATAATCGTTGGGCTTGCACATAAATGTTAAGAAAGCAATTAGGCAATTTGACAGGCATATAATTTCCACTAACCAAAACAAGAGCAATAGTTTCTTCTCTGGGACCTATGATCTCCCAGCTACAGAATTTTGTCTTACACTACCAAACATGGGGCTTCTCACGTGAAACAAACCTTAAATAAGTGATTAATTCAGTGTTCATATTTTCCTCCTTCATACCCCTCTCTCCTCTCAATCTCTCATGTTCCCATCCTCACCCACCCCCAATCTGGCCACAAAATCTCTTCTATTTCCCCTTCCCAGGGAGATCCAAGCTTCCCTCCCGGGCTCTCTTTGTTACCTAACCTCTCTGGGTCTGTGGCTTGTAGCACGGCTATCCTTTACTTACAGCTAATATCCACTTATGAGTGAGTTCATACCATGTTTTTCTTTCTGGGTCTGGGTTAACTCACTCAGGATAATTTTTTTTTCTAGTTCCATCCATTTTCCAGCAAATTTCATGGTCCTTTTTTAAAAACAGCTTAGTAATACTCCATAGAGCAAATATACCACATTTTCTTTATTCATGCTTTGGTCAAGAGACAACTAAATTCTGGCAATAAACATGGCTCCAGCCAGTACATCTGCCATGAGGCTGGAATTTCAGAAAGCTAAAGAATGGGCTGGATTCAGCCATCAAAGCTGCAGCTTTAATTCTAGCCATATTGCTTAGCAAATTAAAGACTCATATGGTCAGAAAAAGAGAGATATACATTAACGAGAGATTCAAAGCCAAAGAAGACATCTAAATGTTTTACAGTGTGTTAAAAATATATGCAGGCTTGAGAGAAAAGAAAAAGGTTAAAGCCCTTAAAATAAAAAAAGAGAGTAGTTGGGTGTGGTGGCACACACCTTTAATCCCAACACTTGGAAGACAGAGGCAGGCAGACCTCTGTGAGATCAAGGCGTGGTAACACACACCTTTAATCCCAATGCTTGGGATGCACAGGCAGACAGATCTCTGTGAATTCAAGGTGTGATGGGACACACCTTTAATCCCAGAACTTGGGAGGCAGAGGCAAGCAGATCTCTGAGTTCAAGGACAGCCTGATCTACAGAGGGAGTTCCAGGACAGCGAAAGATACACAGAGAACCTGTGTCAAAAAGCCAAAAATTAAGAGTAAAAATAAAAGAAATAGAGGTTAAAATAAAGCCACATAAAGATGAAAATTACACAGAGTGTCTGGATACTGTATGTTATTGTGTTCTCTTTGAATTGTTTGAATGCTGATGAAGGAGCAACAGGTGCCAAAAGATATTTGTTAATAAATGCTGCTGAATTAATCCAAGATAGGTATTTTGAAAATACCTTGACTTCAAAATTGAAGTTAAAAAATATGTTACTTTGGAGAAGAGATTTTGCTTTTGTTTCCACAGGAAATGAGAGGCTGTGGATTCATTCTGCGTTAAGAAAAATCAGGTTTGATCAAGGAAGACCACCTGAGAAATCTCCAGTAGGACAGATGGCCCAGATGTCAGAGTTCTACATCCAGAACATATTTAAGACTGCTGCCTGAGATGATCAAGACTCACAAGATACTCCAATCAGGACTTGATCTTAATTTTAAATTTTCTTTAGGTCCCCATAAGATTATCAGCTCACCCAACCAGCAGGAAGTAGCCTGGAAAACTATGCCCACATTCCCAAAAAAATGGACTATGGATATTTTCCTTTGTTTAGAATGTTGGTTACAAGTTGTTATGGATAATGGTCAGGAGAAAAGCTAAACAAAGGATGTTAGATTCAGAGTTCTTGGTTTTTTTTCAAAGGGGGGGAAGTGGGACAATGGTTTGTACCCTGTCAGTTGCATTTTAATAAAACACTGATTGGCCAGTAGCCAGGCAGGAAGTATAGATGGGACAACCAGGCAGGAAGTAGAGGCAGGGTGACAAGAACAGGAGAATTCTGGCAAGAGGAAAGCTTGGTCTGCAGTCGTTACCCAGCCACAGAAGAAACAAGGTGTGACTGCCTCGCCAAAAATGGTACCAAGCCACGTGGCTAACTCAAACACGAATTATGGGCTAATGTAATGTAGGCTCATATTTCATACAAGATATTTACAGCCAAGTTCTCTGGCCATGTTTAGTTTCCAAGGCTGCTAACCTGCCAGACCACCTGTGGCTATCTAACAAAAGGTTCAGGATGGACTGCTCCTTCTCTTTGTTATTATGTAGATTGCCTGGGAAGAAGTGTGGATTTCAAGCTGGTGACTGAGTTGCAGGTGTGATGGTACTCCTGCTTCCCCTGGAAAGAGAATATTAATGAGTTTCCATCTTGGTTTACCTGGGGGAATAAAAGGTGTTTGAAGAATAAACAGGGGTGATCTTCAGGAATGGATGAAGCCTGAGACTCCCTTCCAGTGTTGCTGTGTGAACTGTGACTCATTATTTCCCGCACCTATGCACCAGTCCAGTTAGGGAAAAGTAGTTTTTATGTTGGGGCATCGGACCCCGACAATGTAGGTTATAAGAATTAGTTAATAAGAAGTCTGAGCTACTAGGCCTATCAGTTTATAACTAATGTAGACCGCTGTGTGATTTCTTTGGTACTTAATGGCTGCAGGACCGTGCAGGACAGAAAACCTCAGTCAACAAGTTACCACAACATGGGTGAGGGCTTATGCACACAAATGCAGATAATTCCTAAATAGTAGTGTTACCAAGAAGTCCCATTCTAGCATGGGTGGAAACCACCTGAAATCTTGGCGAGTGAAACCATACTTTCCCATGAGAGACTCCCTGAGACCAGTGGCACCTAAGTAGGGTGATGTGCAACTGGGCAGAAACATAAGAATGAGTATCTGGAATATCAGGGGAGGGTCTGATCACAATCACCCTTTCTCTAATGGAATTTTCATAGGACAATCTCATATCTCATGCAGGTATTCATGATTATTCTGAATTCAAGAGTGTAGCAATCATGCCATAACTTAGAGGTCAATGCACCACCACAGTTCCTAAATATATCTGGAGGTTCCTTTCGCCTCTCCATTTAGGACTCACCCAAGTTAAGTAGAGGAGACAGTGTAGCTTCCAAGTTCCTTTTTTAGGGTCTGGCAGATTAATCTGTGCTTCAAAGTAGGTAGAACAGAAATACCATTTATACACATATTCTGGCATTTCTTGGAATGGGGGAAACATTCTATCCTAGAGATATGAGTTAAGGATCTCTTGTATATACATAAGTGGAAGCCATATTTGAGACCCATGTTCAGAAGGAGGTAAGGAGGTAAGGCTTTTCTAAGTCAGTAGGACTAACCTGAGGAACTATGCACTATAGGACACAGACAATAATAATAATGTATACATGTGGTATAGGGACACTGAATTAATAGAGCATTCATCAAGAGAAATCATTTACTTAAAAAATTAACAGAATCCTGTAGTAATAGTGAAACAATTGATAATCAAGTCTTGTATCATGAAGATTAAGATATAGAAAGAAAGTACACAAATGCTTTCTTGGTTTCTGCACTAAGGTTCCTGAGTGTTCAGAAAACCCACGCTAAGTTAATGAATAGAGCAAATGATCTTTATTCTGGGTATCAACTTGACTTTGTGTCCTTTCTCACAATGCTTTTTAATATAGGCATGAGAAAACCATCACAAATTCCTTGACAGACAGGGTTAAGTACTGTGGGGAAAAATATGCTACTCTAAAGGAAGATTACCTAATTTGGGAGAAGAGTGCTTGATTTGGAAATCACTTCTCAGTAGGAATCCTCTCCCAAAGAAAAAGCAGTAAGTCATTGGAGGAAAAAAGGTAGAGAACAGCTGTGATTTGGAATAATTTGTTCTTTCTTTGTACTTTGCTACAGTATTTGTCATTTATTTTCATATAAATCTTTATTTTAAATATAAGTGATATCTGAAAAGATAATCCACATTTATAGATTGGCACCTCATGTTTTAAAAATGACAGTTCCACCCAAACTGGTGTAAAGATGTAATATAGCTTCCACCAAACTCCAAAGGCCATTTTTTTTTCATTTTTAAATGAATTAAATTTGGTCCAATTATGCGCATATATGCACATGAAAGTAAGGACATTCACTGCGACATGGAAAACCTATGGTGGTCATACCTCCTAACAGTCAATATCTTCTTAGCTGAGGTGCATCTTGGGAGCTGCTCCCCACTTCCTGTTGCAGTTTGGAATTGGCTTGAGTGTGTGCAGGTCTTGTGCAGCTAACCACATGTGCTTTGATTTGCACAAGCGTGCCAGCCATGTGGTGGCCAGATGGCAGCATTCCATAGCACCCTTCACATCCTCTGGCTCCCACATTCTTTCCACCTCCTCTTCCAAGATGCTCCTGAGTCTTGGCAGGGGCAGGAAGTCCATTTAGATGTCTCAGTGATGACTGAACATGCTCTGCCACTTTTTTCTCAGCACTTTGAACAGTAATGATTCTCTACGGTAACTGCTACCTGACGTGATAAACTTCTCTGCTGAGATCAATTTTTGGAGAAAAAAATTCTCACCCTAAAATTCCCATGGTGTATCAAAGGGCTCAAACTTTGTGTTTAAGAAATGATGTGAGAAGTTTTTTTGCTTGTTTTTTGAAGCGAGATATCTCTGTGTAGCTCTAGCTGTCCTGAAACTGGCTTTGTAGACCAGGCTGGCCTCGAACTCAGAGAGATCTGTCTGTCTCTGCCTCCTGAGTGCTGGGATTAAAGGTGTGCGCCACCACTTCCTTCAAGAAATTATCATATGCAAAATTGCCTGGGAAGCAGAGAATTGATGTTTTTGGTAAAGAGGCTTAGAAACCTTCTTGAGAATGAAGCTTTATACACACGAAGTTGGTACTCTCCAAAATACGTATGACTATAGCTCAGAGTTGTCCAAGAAGTTTCACTGAGAAGCATAAGGAAAAAGATAGAAGCACATTTATCTATATCAATCTGTGAGATCTTACAGATAATGGCTATATACATTGACACAAGTGCCTTCACTTAGCCTTTAAACTCCAGAGATCTTGTAATGAAGTGACAATTTTAGAAGACTTTATACTGATTAAAAATAATTATAGTTGATCTGTGCCCAGTTAGTTAAATATATGTATCATCTAGGTTTTTTTTGAATGAAATCACTAACTACAAAATGGACAACTGCCTTGAGATTCCTACAAAAATCTCCAGACAGAATATAATTCTAGTAATGCAAATGAAGCAAGTGGGAAAACGGCAAGGATGACACATTTGCTATTCACAGCACAGCTCATCATCCTGCACATTACTGTGAAAACAAAATGCTGATTGAATCCAATTTATCAAGGAGCTGGCTAAAATCATTTAAACCATTGAGACAATTAGAACACGGAATTAATATTCACTCAGTGTAATGATCTATCTATAGTTAATAAAAATTTCAGCTTCCATAAAAACAAAAACAAACAAAAGAGGTAGTGGGAGAGGAAGCATACATACGAGCAATATAAATGGCTAGAAGGAGAATAGATGATCTGCTATTTCAGGGGTTTACTCTGTGCCAGGCACTATGCTAAGCATTTTTGCATATATTATCTTATTTTTTTTCCAAATCCCTATGGAGTTGTGTCTAAATAAGCTATCTGTCCTACTCTTGACTGCATGATGAAGGAAAATTCTGGAAAATGTACAGCCACGGGGGTGGGGTGAGTAACTAAAATTTCCATCTATTCCTGTGCAGTAAAATGTGGTAATATGATTGATTCTTGTGCTAGACTGAATAACATTTCCCAGAGTGGTGAATACCCTAAACTGTGTAACCTGTGAATTTTCATTTACATGAAAAAGGACCTTGCAGATGAATAAAATTAAGGATCTTCAGATGGAGAGATTAGCCTTAGCTATCCAGATGACTAACAAATGTTCCTTTAAGAGGGAGGCAGAGGGGTATTTAATCACTGAAGAAGGTAATGCAATCAGAGAAGTAGAGAGACCTGTGAAGATAGAATATTGCTGGTGTTAAGGTTGGATTAAGGTCCTATAGGTCAAGGAATGAATTAGTTTTCTCCTAGTGCCTCAAGATAGAATACAATGTTACTTGTCTCTTCATTTATTTACAGTAAGTCTACTTTGAATTTATGATCTTCAGAGATGTAAGGAAATAATTTTTGTCGTTTTCAGCACAGTTCATGACAACTTGCTATATCAGTCACAGGAAACCAGTAAAGATCTTATGTAAGAGCAAGGATATCAGCAGGAATTCAGAGCTATTTGTACAAACCCCAGGTGTTTTTATCTTATAAGCTTTTTTTCTTGATAAAATTGTGCTTTATAGATGCATTGGTACAAGAATGAACAGGATCTTGGCTTAATTCGCTATGTCCATAATTATCATACTTTCTGTTTTATTTGAGAGTCTGTGCTCATATGTGTGCAGTTGCACGTTTGTGTACCCGGTGGACAGAGAACACTGCAGTTACATGTCATTCCTCAGGGGTGTCCTCCTTCTTTATTGAAATAGGATCTCTCACCGACTGGAGTTTGCCAGGCAGGCTAGGCTGGCTGAGTAATGAGCCTCAGGGACTATCCTGACTCCATTTGTCTCCATCTCCCCCATTTCAGACTCCCTAGCACTGTGGTTACAAGGGAGCTACCATACCTGGATTTTTTTTTTTTTTTTTGCATGAGTTCTAGGTCTTCATGTTTGCAGGGAAATCACTTTACCTCCTGGGAAATCTCTTCAGTCTACCTTTTTAAAATTACATTTATCTACTTATTTAATGTGAGGCGAGGGATCGTGTGCCATATTGCATGTGTGTAAGCTGTAAGAAAACTTGTGACAATGTTTCCTTTCTTTTCACTATTTCAGTTGTAAGGATTAAACTCAAGTCATCAGGCTTGGTGGCAAGTTGAATCATATCACCTGCCTGCCTGCTTTAAAATATATTGAAGCCCTTTATGTGGGTCCTGTATTAGGTTGTTTTCTATTGCTGCGATAAGACACCATGACCAAAAACAACTTTGGGAGGAAATAGTTTATTTCATTTTATAACTCCCGAGTCATCTTATACCACCTCCTGAGGAAGTGACATGTAACGGGTTTATTTCATTTTATAACTGAGGGAAATCAAGCCATGAACTCAAGGCAGGGACCTGGAGGCAGAAACTGTGGCAGAAGACTTGGAGGAGAACTGGTTACTGGCTTGACTCAGCCTGCGTCTTATACCATCCAGGACCAGGACCAATTGTTCAGGGGCAGCACCACCCACAATGCAATCTGATGGGTGCATATTCTCAATTAAAGCTCCCTCTTCTTAGATGACTCTTGCTTGTGTTAAGTTGACAACAAAACAAAAACAAGACAAGCCAAAACTGACCAATACAATTGACCCATTGTCATTTGACACACAAATACATCTCTATTAAATCATAAAATTCCCTTTCTTGTTTGTTCCTAAGATGTTATATTTCATATTAATATCACAGTATAAAACATAATATAACTTTAAATGTTCCATGGCCTTTAAATTTTTCAATGCTTTAAAAAGTTCGTGTTCTCCTTAAAAATCCAATGTCTCCTTAAAAGTCTCTTAACTGTGGGCTCATAGAAAACTAAAAGTAATTGAAATATTTTCTTGATTCAATTAGGGGAAATAAACAGCCCTGTCACAGATAAGGCAAAGCAAAACTACTTCCAACAGTGTAAATAATTGAGGATACAATATCTGAGATTCACTCACAAGCTTCTGGGCTCCAAAGGACTTAGGCAGCTCCACTCTGGCTCTGCCTTTCAGAGCACACGTAGCATAACTCATAGGCTCAGGCTGGCTCCCCGCCACAGCTGCTGCTGTTCTTGGTGGTCACCCTACAGGCCTGGCATTTCCAATATGCTTGGATCTCCACAGGCTGTACCTTTGCCAATAGATTCCTGTCCTCTCTTTAGTGACTCTGACCATGCCACATGGTGCCTAGCCTCAGCTGTTTTTCATGACCCCTGCAGCTCTCGTGTGACCCAAACCAGTAATATGTGGGAGACTCTTATATATTACCCAGTTCAGTCATCAGTATGGATCCTGCAACAGCCTCGTCTATTTCTTATAGGCCCAGCATGGCTCCTTCTGGGCCATACTTTCTGTACATTGACCCTGAGGAAATACTTCCAGAGGATTCCACCTCATCGAGGTTGGTCTCTTGTTAATCATTGCTAATTTCTCAGCCCCAGACAATCAACATTGATTTTGTTCCTGTAATGCAAAAGTTTTGTTTCAGTGGTTCTGGTCTCTTAATTAAAACTTTAGCCCAGAGACAAGCATCATAAATTCTTAACTCAAAATATTATATGAGCAGCCGTTGGGACAGAGTCTTTGGGAGATGCTTAACTTAAACTTCCCTCTTAGAATCATAAGCCAGGGCTCCATCATCTGCACTACTCTTGGCACTATCTTCCAAGTTCCCATGATAGCTCATTAAGCTCTGAGAACTAATGGTTTTTCCAACCTGAAATACCAAACACATATAGATCGTCCCATGAAACAATACAATCAGGTCTGTCACAGCAATACCTTATTCCTGACACCAATTTCTATACTAGCTTGTGTTCTATTGCTGTGATAAAACACTGTGACCAACAGAAGCTTGAGTAGGAAAGGGTTTACTTCAGCACAGTTCATCATGAATGGAAGTGAGAGCAGAAATCTGAAAGCAGAAATTGAAGCAGAAGCCATGACGAAACACTGTTTTCTAGCTTTCTCCACAGGGCTTGCTCAGTCTGCCTTTTTGTATCAACAAGAACCACCTGCCCAGAGACAGCACTGCCTGCAGTGGGCTGGGTCCTCCATATCAGTCATTAATTAAGAAATATCCCCCACCGACTTGCCTAAGGGCAATCTGGTAGAGGAAGCTCCCTATTCCTAAATGACTGTAGTTTGTGTCAAACTGGCAGAAGATGACCAGGGCAGTTATTGTTTGTCTGGCAATACTTACATCGTACTATTACTTAAATAATAAAAAAAACTTACATTGTCTTAAACCACAAGATTGTAGCAGATTTAGAAAAAAGCTAAAAGTGCCTTAAGAAATGTATAAATTGGCATTTTGAAGCAGAATATATCTATAATGTAATCTTAAACTTTGTGGATTTGCCTTAGTGATAAATTTATGTGAAGAAAAGAACTAGACACTGAAAATGGAGATATTGGTACCAACCATGTACAGGGGCAGGATATTGGGTGAATTTATCATATGTGATAACTTGGAAATCATGTCAAAGATTACAATAGTTGGACCTGTAGATGCTAAAGGTAATGTTGGTAGTGGAAGCATGTTAAGCTGTGGCATTTTACTAAGGTATATAAAGAATCAGATGCACTTGACATTAAAGGAAAGAAGCACTAATTTAACAATTAGTGCCCACACTAGTAATCTAAGGTTGCACAACTAAATATTATATAACAAGTGACTTAAGCAATACAAATCTATTTTCTCACAGTTTTGAAAGACTGAGGTCTAAGATTGAGATCTAACAGTGGAATCTATGTTTGGTAAAGATTTTCCTCCTGGATTGTAGGCATTTGCCTTCTAACTGAATTCTCTGATGGTCTTCTACATGAAGAGAGAAAATGACTTTCTTTTCTACTGCTCTCAGGCCACCAACTCTATCAGATTAGGGCCCCATCAACACGATCTTATTTAACCTTAGTTGTATGCTATAATCTTTTTCTCTAAATACATTCATATTGGTGCTGAAGACATCAACACACACATTATGTGGAGAAACAAATCTATCCCATTCTAATGGCCTTACAAGTTTTTAAATGCAAGCTACTGCTGGATCCAAAACAGAATTCAAGATGAAAGTGTCTTTAAGCAAAACGGTTAATTGACATGCCTCAATCATAAAAAAGATATCAAAATAAAGAACTCTAAAATCCTATAGTATCACAAAATTAGCCTACAAACTAAAAATAATGGTTCTAATTACTTTTTCTAAACTCCAGACACTAACCAAAATTTGCAAAAAACTAGAGAAATTGATAATTAAGAAAAATTTGATAGAATTAGAATAGGAAGAGTGATTTGTGAAATTTTAAATTGCATTGATTCCCCAACTCAATTCTGGCCTTCCAAACAACAGCTGATAGCCTAGAGAGAGGTACTACAAGGAGAAGAATGGACATTTTTTAAATGGATCACTGCTACTTATTACTATTTCTTTATGTGTGTGATGGCTCCCTAGAGAAAAGTCTGAGAAGTTTTCTTATTTTACCTTGGTATCCCACTGATGAGATGGCTAGCTGAGAAATTATTGTTGAAACTATTTAAAGATAAGTAACATATATTGGGGAAAAGGGCTAGAAATGAGATCTTTTGGGCATAGAACTTTTCAAATGCTCTAGCATATTCCTAGGAATCAAATAAATGCACACACGTGTGTGTGTGTGTGTGTCCAGGAAATTACTAGAACATAAACCTAATATCCTGCTCTGTGCAAACAAGAAGTGACAGCTAAAGACTTATAACAGCCATACTAAGTATTGAAGACATGTCTTAATAAGTACACTGCCATTAACCTAATATAGAAAAGCCTTTATTAAACACACACAAAAGAACATAGGCTTTATGAAACTAGTCAAGAGCAATAATTGTTGAAGTCTGAAATGTATCCCAGAAGCTCACAGCTTGAATGCTTGCTCCCCAGTTGTTGGCACTATTTTTAGAGGTTATACAAACTTTGGGACATGGAACCTAACTGAACAAAATGTTTATCTGGAGATGGGTCCTTGTGGGTATAAGATTCTTAGCAATTACTGGCTCATTCTCTCTGTTTCTTGAATGCTGGAATGTGAAGAACCTTTGAACATCTGCCACATGCTCTTTTCACCATTGAGTAAACTTCTCTACCATTCATTCTTTAACAAAAATGCACTGAATCCTCTGTAGTCATGAGAAGAAATAAATAACTATTCATTTAAATGGTTTCTGTTTGGTGCTTTATCACAAAAATTAGAAAAAGGTATAACTAAATAAACAAGAGCAACAACTATACTGAATATGGATAAAATCAAAACCCAGGGATAGAAATTGACTTCCACAACTGCCATTTATGAAATTCCAAAGTCCATGCATTTAATAAGAAATTAGATAGCATATAAAGAAATGTGAAAATATAGCCAATATATTGTGGGTAAAAAATTAATAGAAAATTATCTGGTAGAACATACATATTGAATTTACTAAACAAGGTCTTTCAAATAAGTAATTTATACCAAAGGAAATCTCATTGTCAGAATTAAAAGAAGCCAAGAAATAATACATCACCAATTAAAGCATAAAAACAAACGAATTAGAACCAGGACCTATCTCTTCTGCATGTATTATCTTTTTGAGAACCGAGTCTTTTTGAATGCACTCCTTCCTAGGCCAGGAGGGATGGGGTGGGCCTTGGACTTCCAACAGGGCAGGGCACCATGCCCTCTTTCAAGGAAGAAGGGGGAGGAAGGAGGGGTGGGGGGTAGTGGGAGGGGACCGGGAGAAGGGGAAGAAAGGAAAAAAAAATTTTTTTTATCTTTAATTATGTTCTTGAATGGAAAAAAATAAAACAAAACAATGTATGGAAAAAAAAAAGAAACTTTGAAGTTGAAAATATAACTTTACCCAAAAAAATCCCTTACTGGATTCAGTAGCAGATTTGAGTAGGAGAAGAGAGTTGACAAGGCTAGCAAATGTAGATTATTCGAGAATCAGAATGGTGAAATAAAAGAATTAAATGTACAGTATTGGTTAGATCAACCTATAAATAATGACAATCCCCTAAGGGAAGGAGGAAGAAAAGATATTTCAACAAGTAATGATGGAGAAATTTAGCTGAAATTTGGGAGATATGACTATACATGCACACACACATACGCACACACACATACACACACATATATAAAGCTTAATGGATTCAAATTAGAATTAAGTGAAAGAGATCCATGATGAGATATATTATAGTCAAACATTCAGAGGAAAAATGGAATGGTGATCCTGAATACAAAAATAGAGAAGCACCTTCTCAGTTCTATGTGTTCCTGAATAAAATTCTAACTTACTCATCATCAGAAATCATTGAGGCTGAAGGAATTAGAAGACACATTCAAAATAATGAAAAACAAAAATATGTCAACAAAGAGTTTACAAATCTAGCAAGCTATACACTGTAATAAAGACAAATTAAGATATTACTAGACAGAAAAATATTAAAAGGAATATGTTGTTTGTAGTGTTGCCTTAAATGAAATTTTAATTTCAGGATGAAGTTAAAAGATTATCAGCTAACACCTCAACTCCACAGGAAGAAATAAAGCATAGCTTCAAAGATAGAGAAATATATGGTTTAGGGGGAAGGAAAGAATGTGATCAAATACATTGTATGAAAAAATTAAATAACAATTTTTAGAAAGAAAACGATATCAATGATCAAATCTCATCTGTTGGAGATCCAACAAAATCACCGTAGAGAGTAGAGTTCAATTGCCTGTGAGAAGGGAGTTAGAGAAAGAGGAGGAATGGAGGGAGAGAGGGGGAGGGAGAGAAAGAGTGTGTGTACAAGATAGTTTGAAGTAAAAGACATGAAACTAAATGGAATCTTGAGAAGTGAAGCTTAGTCTTCAGCCTTGACATAACTGCCTTTCAAATAAGGGCTATAAAATAAAGAACAACGAAAGAACTAAACTCACTTGTTGCAGATGGCATTCTCTTATGCTTTATAACATACAAACCTGCTAAGAGAACCGCTAAAGCTAGTTAATATATTCAGGAGTGTGGCAAGATGAATAGCGAACACATAAAAATAAGTCCTGTAGTTATCCATCAGGATTGAACAATTGCAAAGAAAATCTGAAAATTCCATTTAAACTCATACAATAGGGATGAAAATTCCTAGAAATAGATTTTACCAAGAAATTTAAGACTTGTACACAAACTATAAAACGTTGTTGGAAGAAATCAAAACAGACCCCGAAATAGAAAGCTATCGTGGGCTCTTTAGAAAAAAAAATTATATTGTTAAAATGATATTCTTATTCTTCCTATCAATTCATATACTCATTGCAATTCTTAGCAGATTTTAACAACCCTCTGCTCCTACACAAATGGAATGAAGTACTAGCCCTAAAAGGTATATTGAATTGGAAAAGACAAGAATGTTACAAGGCTCACATATCTCTATTCCTAAGCTTTACAAACCTATCTTAATAAAAAGCAGTGTGGTACTGGCACTGCTAAGCATGCAGGTCAAGCAGTGGAATAGAAATGAGAGTCTAGAAATAGCTTGTGCTTTTTTGGTGAATTGATTTTATTGAACAGGGACTTCATGACCGCTTAAATAGAAATGATGGTCTAAGAAGACAGATGCTGGAACAGCTAGATATCTATATGCAAAAGAATGAAGTAGGACTCTTATACCAAATAAAAACCTATCCCAGGTGCTTCATAATTAAAGAGCCCTTAACCACAAAGGTCCATTGAAACCTGCCATTTAAAATGATGGGCTCAATCCTCTAACAAAAATCAAAGGAAGGTTCGTTCTTTCACACCGAACACAACTGTTTCAGCGAGTGGCTGCAGGTGCTGTGTACACTGCCAAGGGAGGGAAGCAACTGAAAGTCCTACCTGACTGTAAATCCTATGAACTACAATAGTGACTAGATGGCAAGCTATTCATAAAGGTGCAATAGTTGCATTCATAATTGGGTGGCAACTAATAGTAGGTCTAATTGGACTTAAGACCTACTCAACAGGAAGGACATCATACCTGGTACTAGAGCACATTGGGCTTATGAGGTCACAGAATTTAGAGGGGAGCCTACTACCATGAGTTTACTAAACTAGCATAATTCATATATATGTATAAACTTATTCATATATACTTTATTATAAAAATGAAAATAAATTTAAAAGTCACACACCAAAATTAACCGTACTAACTAACCTATTGCTACCACCATACCAGCATGTTGCCTAACTGCATTCTAAATAAGCATTCTTCAAGGATCCGTGTGACTCCCATTTCTCATCAAAGAAGCTTCTCTGCAGCAGATGGAAACTGTTACAGAAAGCCACAATTCATCAGAATGCAGAGAGCAACTAATCATGGGGTCCTCAGCATCAATAGTTATATACACAAAACTCTCCTACACCAAGGACCAGGGAACATTGTGGAAGAAGATGCAGGAAAATTTCTAGGAACCAGAGGGCTATAAAATGTGCTGTGAGATTGTTTCCGAGAAATGAAGCTTTACCCGTGATACCTTGAGAAAATGGTTATCTAAACAAGATTTGAGCATGGACAGCATAAAGAGACATGGTAATATAGAGGTGTGAAACCTCACAGAGATCACACATAGACAAACATCTATAGGAACTTAGGACTCCTGAGAGAGGGAGAATTAATCTTTCCCAGGGAAGCTTAAACTAAATTCAATTTAAAACCTTAATGTCAAATTATAAAATAAATCTGACTTTGAAAAAACAAAACAAAACAAAACAAAAAGACAGAGCAGATAGATCATGGAAAATGGCCTTGTGGGTAAAGTACAGTATTTGGTAGATCAATATATGAATAACAGGAGACCCCAAAAGGAAGGAAGGAGAAAAGATATTTGAGCAAATAATGGTAGTGAAAACCTGCTTAAATTTTAAAAGATATGAGTACACATTTACAAAGCAGAGACTAGCTGAGGAGATGGCTCTCTGGGTAAGGTGTTTGCTTTGCAAACATGGGTTTGTGTCCCTAGCAACCACATAAAAGCATGGTATGGTGGGGGAGATACATTTGCAAGCCCAGCTTTGAGAACTGTGGAAATAGTTGGCTTCCTGGAGTACTCTAGACAGTCTGTCTGTCCAATCAGTAAACTCAAGGTTCAGTGAAGGACCCTGTCTTAACCAGTGAGGTTGAGAGTGATACAGGAAGGGACTCCAAGTTTACCTTTGGTCTCCATGCACACATATGCAGGCAAACACATCCATACACACACATGCACACACACACACTGATACATGTCAACAGAAAAGACAGAGTAGGGTGAATTACTAAAGAAAGAAAGCAGAGAATGACTGTTTAGAAAATGATTAGCCGTGCTTGCTGGCGCACAGAACTACTTGCATGTAATTAGAGTGAAAGGTTACTGATTTTTGAGATATTTATACTGCCAAAGAAACCAGAAGTCAGTTCTAAAAGATCTCCTTTCATTGGACAAATTTCTTGTTGACGAACAGTGGTATATCCACGGATTGTGTTTCCCAGACTGACTTAATCAAGATGGATGTTGTGACTTGTTCAAATCAATATATTTACAAGGATCTGTATTCTATCTGAGTCAAGGAGATTAGGAGGCAGAAATCCCATCCCAGTGTTGCTTTTCTCATTTTGTCTGCTGGATGCACGATATTCCAGAGCCAGAGGGTACAGAAGAGTCGGTCATGAAACAGGAAGGAGCCTGGACCTCTGAATCACCAAGTGACAAAGATTCATAAACCTCTTCACATCTTAAATGATATCAAGAAGAAAATATAGGAAAATTGATTGTTCTTTTACAGTTTAGCCAAACTAGGGAGAGAAAGCCTCCGAGTACATTTCCTCCTCTTTTACTATAGTAGTGTTAGAGTTTTATTGAAAAATGATGAAACAAAACCCAGGAAATATACATATATTAATTGAAGTTGTCAGCGTTGTGTGAAATCTTTTCTGGGGCAGCAAGTTCTTCCTCTAGCTAGAATGACAGCTGTTACTGTCCCCCTAGAATGGAATTCCTGGGGAAATTTTAATTTTTCAAGGTTCATAGTTTCAAAAGTCTTATAGCCAAAGGGGAAAGTGCAAGTGTCTCTCTTTATAATAGTTTCTCTCCCATCATGGAAATAGCAAAACCATACATTGGTCATAAACAACTGCATTTAATTCATACACAAGAGTGAAACAAGCTACTGATTTATTAAGCCATAGAAATGGTGATAATGTTGACAAAACATTACTCGGAGGTAGAAATGTACCATTACTATCCATTATGGAGATGAGGAAGTAGAGAAAGCTAAGGAACTCACTCAAAGGCACATGGGTATTTAGGAGTATATTCAGTACTATCTCCTCTGGACTAGGATTGTATCTGCCTCCTGGGAAAGGGTTGTAGCAGGGACAATGGCAGCAATAGTGGCCTCTTTCCAAAGTTACTTAGTGTTGCAGCAGAAATCCAGCCACAAGGTAAATAGAAGAGAACAAGCAAATGCTATCAGAAAGCTTTACTGGGTTTTGAGAAGGAATCACCAGTTTCCCAGAAGCCAGTTAGGAAGTTGCAATATGATACTAGAATCCCAACATCTCCATTCAAAGGAGGGGTTTACAAATCCTATAGATGACACATAATTGACTCTTGCACTTGACACAGACCAGTGGAAAATCTAGCAGGGAATGTTTTTACAAGACAGAACAAAACACGGTTCCACGTGGATTGGACATTCTAAGTGTGGCACAAAAGAGTAAACTAAGCAAGTACAGTGCTGCGATGAGAAGCTATTAGAAACTGATATCTACTTGGAGAGGAAAAGATGGTTTTCCACAGGGATGTGGCTCTTGAGAGACTCCCCATGCTCCAGTAGATGGTTCTACACTCATGTCTGCACAGACAGGACTAAGACAACTTGGTGAGCTTAAAACAGAAAGCACATGAAAGTTGGAGGGGATAGTGGTGTGGAGACATAGGGGAGAAGTTGGAGAGGAAGGAATGGGGATGGATTTGATCAAAACATATTCAATTCATTTTTAAAATTCTCAATAAAAATATTAAACAAAAGAACTATGAGAAGAATAAAACTGGTATTGCATTCCCAGTCGTCTCTGCAAGCTGGAGAAACTAAATCTCTTTTCTCTCTCTCTTTTTTCTCCCTGATATACTACACTTCCCAGAACCTGAGAAGAAATACTCCACCCCCACAAGATCTAAGTTGATTTCACCGATTCTATTTGTTTGTCTTGTGCCTCTGCAAATGATTAACCTTGCAGAGGGTGATTTTGCAAGGACTTGCTTTAGTCTGTGTCTCTCTTCCCCACCTTGTTGTCACAAATGTCATATTTGCTCTCCATTCTGCTACTGGCAAGCACAAGGACTCTCCTCTGTTGCTTGTGAGTCTACTATGCAGTCTATTGTGGGGAAAATTCACTATACGATCCCGTCACTTACTTCCTGACTCCAGGCTCATTGTCCCCCCTCACCCATCCCCCTGCCTGCAAGGAGCAGGACCAGGATCAGAAAGCTGAGGTTTGAAGTCAAAGGTACCTGAGTAAAAACCCTGATTCTACTACTTATCTCCTATGGGAATTTGGTAAATTACATAATGCATAGCTAGGTAACATGAAATAGGTATAATGCTCGAAAGACATTTTGGATCATTATGTAGGTAGATGGCACTTTTTCGGTTCAACTTTTCTCAAGCAGGGTTTTCAAAGTCTCAGAGAATCCACCATTTAGTTTGAGTGTATCCCTCCATTTCTGATGTGCCAACATACTTACTAAGCTGTTAGCAGTAGTTAATTAGGCCTGAAGAGTAGAGGGCAAAAGTGGAGGGAAGGTGGAGATATGTACATAGGGTGGTTAAAATTTAATTTTATATACTTCACTTTTTCTAAATAGAGCATGTGATGATTATACATTTTGAAGCTATGTCTTTCCCCTTCTAAAAACATTTTCTTAGGTAACTCATTTAAATAATCTCCCTTTGTATGAGTTTTATCTGTGGCTGATCTCTCCATGGCCAGTCATTATAACCATTTTCTTGGGTGTGCCCTTGACCTGCTGTTTGAGTTATTTTCTTTTTTCAATTTCTCTTTTTTAAATTTTAGTTCACATTCCAACCACAATTCTCCCTCCCACCCCTCCTTCTGACCCTCTCACCTCCTCCCCAAGCCCACCTCCCATTCACTCTTCCCAATGGGTAAGGGCTGCCGTGGGGAGTCAACAAAGTCTGGCACATTAAGTTGGGGACAGGACCAAGCCCCTCCTTCCTGCATTAAGGCTGAGCATGATGTCCCACCATAGGCAATGGGCTCCAATAAACTAGCTCATGTACCAGGTCACTGTCAGGGGCCCCTCAGATAGTCCAAGCTTCACAACTGTCTCCCACACACAGAGGGCCTAGTTTGGTCCCATGGAGGCTCTACAGCTGTCGGTCTAGAGTTCATGAGTTTCCATGAGCTTGGTTCAGATGTCTCTGTAGATTTTTTCATTGGGATCTTGACCTCCCTTGCTCATATATTCCTTCCTCTCTTTCTTCGACTGGATTCCCAGAACTCAGCCTGGTGCTTGGTTGTGAACCTCTGCATCTGGTTCCATCAATGACTGGATGAAGGCTCTCTGATGATAGTTGGGGTATTCACGAATCTGATTGCAGGGGAAGGCCAGTTTGGGCACCATCTCCACAACTGCTTGGAGTCTTAGCTGGGGCCATCCTTGTAGATTCTGGGGAATTTCCCTAGCACCAGGTTTCTCCCTAATCCCCATAGTGGCTCTCTCTATCAAGGTATCTCGGTGCTCTCCCACTATTCCATTCCCTCATGTTCTCATCCCCCTTCTCCTCCCCTTTATAGTCCCCTGTCACCCCCAGGTTACCCAGGAGATATTTTCTATTGCGTGAATGAGAGATACAATCCCCGCTGCTACCTGAAGCAATCTGAGGGCTTCTTTACAGCAACATCAACACGGTTGTATATAGGATCATTGACTTCATCTTAGGAAAGGATAAGCCAGTATAAACGAGAGTTGGAGTTTGATGTGTGAATGTTTATGCATAGGGGTGTGCGGGGGTACATTTGCATGTGCATAAGTGTGCAAATATCATAAGTTAACAACTGATGTCTTCCTCAGACACTTCTCTACTTAATTCATTAATGAATTTTGAAACATGCTCTTACTATGAAGCCCCTGGATATCATACTTTTTACGTAGACAAGGCTGCTGACCTGAAACTGACAGAGCTCTGCCTCCCACCTGCGAGGATTAAATGTAGACATCACCATGCCTGGTTCAGCCACCTTTTCTTTGAGATTGATCTTCCTCTGAATCTGGGGTTTACAGATTGAGCTAGAATGATTGGTCCACAATTCCCTGAGGTACTTCTCCAGAGCTGGGATTTAAACCTGTGATTCCCAGCTCTGTGAGCATGGGTGCTGGAGATCTGAACTCAGGTCCTCATGCCGCCTAAGGCATGTCCCCTTGGAGTTGGAGTTTATTAAGAAGAGATTCTGAAATAGATTGAAGCACAGGAATTATAGTAAAAAAGAGAAGTGTTCCTGGAAAGAAGAAGATGCACCCAAGTGGACATCTTGACTGTTTTAGGAAGAGTCTTAAATATTTAGCAGTGGCAAAATATGCGATTTTAGAGACTTTCATAATGATCACTGTCACAGAAGTGTGTGGTACAGTCTCCTTTCATAGAGACAAGAATGAATGTAGTGGCATTTCAATTGTATTTTAATAAATAAAGACTGTGTGAAGATCTGAGAGTACAACAGTCCCACTGGTCATCTTTACATACCAGGTTATGGTAACACACATACACCTTTAATCCCAGGAGCCACACTAGTTGCCATAGAAACTGGGTGGTGCAGGCCTTTAATCCCAGTGGTGCACACATTTAATCCTAGCCCTAGAGAGGAATATAAGAGGGGGAGTGGGGGAGACAGTTTGCTGAACCAGGGAATGGTGCCACTCACAATGGGCTTGTTCTTCCTACATCAATTAACAATCAAGACAATCTCTCTCACAGATGTGCCTATAGGCCAATTTGATCTATCTTCAATTCCTCAATTTAAATTCTCTTCCCAGATACATCTAATAAGTTGCCTACATTGCTATATGTAGCACCAGCTTATTTTCTGTCTTGCTGAGTAATATTCTGCTATATGAATACCAATAGTTTGCTTATTCAATTCTTTTTCACAGACAGTGGGTTAATTTTCATGTATGGGGCTAGTACACACCAAAGATGCTATTAATGTCTTTTGGGAGCATAGGTTTTCCTTTCTCTACAGTAATAATATAGTAGTGGAGTTGTTGGATCCTGTGTTGAGAATATTTTTGACTTTGTGGGAAGCTGCTAAACTGTTTCCTAAAACAGTAGAACTGTTTTGTGTATCGCCCTTCATGTGTGAGAGTGTTATAGTAGTTTCACACACTTGCCAACAGTAACTGATGCCAATCTTTGGATCTCAGCTATTCTAGAAAGTGCAATTTGTTTCTACTTTGATGCCGCTTTTATTTTATTTTTTATTTACAAACACTTGGCTTTATTTTAAGCCTCCCATTATAGTGATTACAGGGCAACCTTTTTGCCACAGGTTTCTTTCTATTATTTTTTAATTAAATATTTTATTTGATAGTCATGCATGCATACAATGTTTCTGCATCCATTACGCTCTCATTCCCTGCCCCATTCCTCTCCTATTATCCAGACTTTTCCTTCTCAACTTCATGTGCTTTTCTCCTTTTTAAAACCTTTAATAACCATGGAGTCCTCTCGGTGCTACCAGTATGTACATGGATGCAGAGCCATCTACTGAAGCATGGGTAGCCTCTCAGATGCTGCGTCCCTGAGGAAAACCAACTCTCTCCCAGCAGCTGTGTATTGTCAGTAGCTTCTCAGACTGAGGTGGGAATTCACGAGCCCCTCCCCCATCCATATTGGGATTTAGCGTTGGCTCAATTTTGTGCAAGGCTTGTACATTCTCACAGCTGTTGGGAGTTCATGTGAGCAACTGGGCTGTCATGTTCAGAAAATGCATGTGTCACTAGAGACATCTACTTCCTTTCACTCTTACTGTCTTTCCACTTCTGGAGCCTTGGGGAAATGAGGTGTGTCACAGATCTCCCATTTAGAGTTGAGCAGTCCACAGTCTCTTGTTCTCTGCAGTAACAGTTAAGAGTTTCTGTATTAATCACCATCTACTGTAAAAAGAAGTTTCTCTGATGGGAGTTGATAGACACCCCAATCTATTAGTATAAATGTAAGAACTTGTAGGAGGCAGATTATTATTTATTTAGCAGAATAAAAGAACTAAATTTTTTTCCTGGGACCTATGGCATAACCAGCACAGGATTTTTTTGTTTGTTTGTTTGTTTGTTTTTGGTTTGGTTTGGGTTGTTTATTTGTTTTTTTTTTCTTTTTCTTTTTTCGGCCCAGTTAATAGTATTGAGCATGGGGTCCCACTTACGGCAAGCACCTTAAATCCAATCAGAAAATGGCTAGTTTACATGATCACATTTGTGCCTCTGTTGTACCAATGGGCATATCTTGCCAAGATAGCCATTATTATCACTCACGTGTTTCACAGCTGAGTAAGGTGGATGATGACCTTTCTCTCCAGCTAATGTGACAAGAACTTCTCAGCACTGGGAAAGTTAGCCACTAGCAATGAAGCTTCCAGTGTGGTAATAGTTCAATTTCTCCATGACCTCTGACACAGGTGTGTGATATCTTCAGTAACTTTAAGCTATTGGTGATTATTTAGAGATGTTACAGCTTTAGTAGCCTTCATTTTTCTAGAGCACCATTTTGTTTATAAAGGCAGGTGAGTGGGGCTGAGGCTGTAGCTCAGTGGCACACTTTCTTGGATGAACAAGGTCTTGACTTCAGTTACTAGAGCTGCAAAAAGAAACTGAGTGACTAGAACAGAATTCCAACTATGCCAATTCTTTCATGTCCCACCAATAATTATCATCATGATTTAATGCTGGGTATTTCATACAATTAGAAGACATTGTTTCGCATTATTAATAGCTAAAAATAATTGCTTACATTAACTTTAATTATTAGGCTTATACAAGTCTATGGATTTGATAAATGTGTGATGGCATACCTATATCAATGTGAAATGTGTAATTGCATGTAACAAGGATAGTTTCATGATTATCTAAATGTCCCTTGCACTCTCCCTGTGTGTCTCACACAGGCTGTCCTAAGCCCTCTCTATATTTTTGGATCATATGGTATATTGTTTTTGTAAACTGACTTCTTTATCTTAGAAATATGCAGCAACTTGACTTTCATTTTATCTTTTTGTAATTTGATAGCTCATTCATTTTTACTGATAAAAGAAAACCACAGTTTGGCTGCTCATTCTCTTCTTGAAGGATGGCATGTTCGTTTGACAAGTCTTGGTTAAACTGCTGTAAACAGTCACATACAGATTTTTGTATTGACATACATGGTTAAACTGTGGTGGTTAAATTCAGCACTGTAAGAAAATTTCAAACTGTCTTTCACAGTGCCATACTGTTTTATAGTCTCACTTGTCCTCAACAAAAGATCCTCTTGTCAGGGTTTGGCACTGAGAAATTCAAAAAATAGTTCTTCTATGTTCACAGGTTTGAGTTGACACATTAATCTAGTTTTAGCCTTCATTTTTCATATGGCATATTACAAAAATCATCATTTATGAATGTGTATCTATGTTTATCTATCTGTTAAAATTTTTGTTCATTTTTAAATTATTTAATCATGTTTAAATATTTGTAATATAATATTAGCCATGTTAACTACTTTTAAATATATCGCTCAGTGGATATTGTTTAGTTCACATTTTTGTCCAGTCAATATCCAGAATGATTTCATCTATACAAAATGAAACTTTATGCATATTAAAGAGTATTCTAGTTTCTCAGCTGCCTTGTCTTCAGATCTTATTAGTGCTATTAAGTTTTCCTTTTCTATGAATTGGTTCTTTATAGTTATTTCTAATTTTGTACATTTAACATTTTTATTTATCTAATTTTGTAGATTTAACATGCGATTGCTTTCTGGGACTGATGAAACGGCTTGCTGCTCAAGCATGAAGATCCAGCCAGTCATGGTATTGCACACCCCATTAAGTCCAGCACTGAGTGGGTTGAAGACAGGAGGATCTCTGCAACTGCTGCCTTCCAGCCTAGTGTATTTGTTTTGGGGGAGGGAAATCTGAGCTCCAAATTCAGGACTTAACTTGTCATGAAGGACTAAGGCAGAGGGGGCTAGAGAGATGGTTCAGTAGTTAAGAGCAGAGGACTTGAGTTTGGTTCTCAGCACCCATGTTCAGGTGCCTCAAAACCAACTGTAACTAACTCCTGCTCCAAGAGATCTGATGCCTCTGGTCTCCTTGGGTGAGTACACACACACACAGAGCTAAAAATAATAAAAAATTATACTTTTGTCTTCTGTCAAGAAATGATCCTGTTTCCTGGATTTGATATTGCCAAATTTGATATATGTATTTGTTTTTGCTTGGTATCAGGTTTGAGTTGACATCTTAATGTAGTTTAAATGTATATTTTTCTTATAACATATGATATTGACATACATGCATCCATATACAGCCTCACACAAATACATAATTCAAAGTAATAAAATCCATTACAAAAATGAGGCATAGAATAATAGAGAAAACCAAATGCCATGCTTTGGCCTACTTGAGTACACATAGACTCATAGACCCCTCCACACACATATATACATAAACCACATACATATACCACACTCATACATACACAGAAAAATAATAATAGTTAATCTAAAGTGAAAACATTTTAGTTATAGAGAGGTGGCTCAGTAGATAAAGTGTTTGCTGTGCCAACATGAGGATCTGGGTTCAGAACTCTCGCATTCACATAAACAAATAACAGAAGTGAAAGAGAGTCTATGGTGTCAACAACTTGGATCTGTGCTGGTTAGTTTTTGTAAACTTAACGCAAGCCCATCACCTGGGCAGAGAGAACCTTGATTCAAGAATTACCTCTCCAGACTGACCTATAGGCAAGCCTGTAGGGGCATTTTCTTGATTAATGGTTGATGAGGGAGGGCACAGGTATTGGGTTGCGTGAGAATGCAGGCTGAGCAAACCATTAGGGTCAAGCCACTAATAGTACTGCCCTGCGGCGGTTGCTTTAGTTCCTGCACTTTGTTCCTACCCTGCCTTTCTTTGATTATGGACTGTGATGTGGAACTGCATGTAAGCCAAACATGCCCCCTCTCCCAAGTGGCTTTTGATCACAGTGTCACAATAGAAACCTAACTAAAACAGAAAGGAAATGGTTACTGTAAGTGACCTATTTGCAAGGTGTTTATCATAGTTTGAAAACGTATTAGTGGACCAGTGAGGAAGACCAATGGATAAGGGTACTTGTCAATAAGGTTGGCAATCTGAGGTACTCAGGTGGTGGGGGTGGAAGAAGAAAATGAGCTTCTACAAGTTGTCCACCTGCTTCTCCATGAGCTTCTGTGGCACATGTCACACACTCTCCGTAGAAAATAGATAAATAAATGCAAAAGAAAAAACATATTCATAACAACATTTAAATTAGAGTTTGAACAAACGATTGGGCAGTAGAGCCTTGTCAGGTGGATATGTAATGGTCCCCATCACAGAAGTCTCCTTTGTTACCCTGTTTTATCCAGAATAAACTTTTTTTTCTTTTTTTTTCCATACATTGTTTTGTTTTATTTTTTCCATTCAAGAACATAATTAAAGATAAAAAAAATTTTTTTTTCCTTTCTTCCCCTTCTCCCGGTCCCCTCCCACTACCCCCCACCCCTCCTCCCTCCCCCTTCTTCCTTGAAAGAGGGCATGGTGCCCTGCCCTGTTGGGAGTCCAAGGCCCACCCCCATCCCTCCTGGCCTAGGAAGGAGTGCATTCAAAAAGACTCGGTTCTCAAAAAGTTAATACATGCAGAAGAGATAG
>PVIU01011972.1:0-62126 GCA_004026605.1 Ondatra zibethicus | reverse complement strand
GCACAGGGAACCCGATCTCCAAGGGAAAGCATGCCATCTCAATTCACAATGCACTTGCCCCCAGCTACTCATCCCCTAATTCTGGGCTCATTCTTGATATTTGTCCTCTAACCTACAGTTCATGTATTCCTGTTGGGTCTGTCTCCTCCACCTCTTCCCTCCCCATCTCATCACATCTCCTGCCTTCATAAGTCACCCGCGCCTCGCGTTTGTGTCAGTAGCACTCTCAGCTCTGGGTTGACGACATCTCTCCTTCCGCCTCAACTAGAAGTTCCTGGAGTCATCTTCAACACGCAACTCAAGTTCTGTCATGCGTCTGCTAAGCCTTTCAGGGGCTTCCCGTTGAGCTAATAACCCCCAGACTCCCTTCAAGCTCTGTGCTGTGGCCCAGCATCTGAAGCTTGCTCTTCGTCTGCCCCTCCAGTGTTCTGTACAGCACTGCACTGCCCTCTCCCCGCTGCTGTCTGTCTGACGTGCATTGTGTTGGCTGTTCCTGCTCTCCGTGTGGCCCTTCGTTAAGCCCTTCAGAAGGAGCCTCACATGCCAAGAAATCCTTCCTGCTTTCCCATTTCACCAGCCACCTGTCCCATCTGTCACTTTCTCCCACGACCCAGATTTTACTTTATTTTTGTAAACTCACTCTAAAGCATTCCTAATTATTGGTTTGTGTGCTTTTGTGTTTTGTGTTTCCCATATTCTGAATGTAAAAGGAGAGGCACAATCTTGCATACAGTTTCTCCAGCACCACATGTCCAGCAGAGGTGTTCAACAAATGCTTTTGAACAATGCTTAAGCAATAGACATGTAGACACTTACTTGGGGCATGACCTTACACGGGGCGTGGCCTTACTTGGGGCGTGGCACGAAGAATGCCCATGGGTGTGCTTGCTGTGTTTAAGTGTCACCGTTTGGCAGGTGACCAGTCCCAGAGACTTGCTGACTTGGGAAGTTGATCTTATTTTCTGAAGTGCAACATTGGAGTTCAGTACATGTTTCATAACCGTAAATAGCACTGAATTAACTTCAAGGGGAGGCCTGGGAAAGCCCATAATTTCTTTTTAATTTAATTGCATTTTAATGAGCTTTTAACAGTCTTATTAAGATATAATTAGTATGCCATAAAATTTACCCATTTTATTTTATTACCATTTTAATATGGGGGTCTCTTGTAGCCCAGGCTGGCCTCAAACCCACTATGTAACTGAAGATGCCTTTGAACCTTTGATCCTGTCCTCACCTCTTAAGTGCTGTGAAGTGAAAAATTCACTGGTTTTTAAACTCAAGTTAGGTGACACCACTGTGACCCAATTTTAGAATAGTCCCATCATTCTGAAAAGAAACCCTTTACAGGCCCTGCCCATTCCCTGTCTACCACTAGTTGACGACTGAGCCACCTTTAATCCTCAGTTTACCGTTTGTCTTTAGCTGTTTGTTGTTGATGGAATCCCTGTCTGCGGCTGCACGCTCTACAGTGACCTGCTTTCCCACTCACTGGCTTATTTGGGTTCTATCTGTCATTTATTATGAATCGTGTGACAATTATGCAAATATGAGCCTTCATATGGACTTGCATCTTTGTGTCCTCGGGGGACCTAGGAATGGCATTGCTGCATCATTTGATAATCTTGTTTAATATCTTAAAGTTTGCCAGACTGCATTCCCAAGCCGCTGTACACGGGGATTCCATTCTGTGCATCATTGCCAGAGTCTCCTGATGATAGCCATTCCGCTGTGTGAGAGGAAATGCTTGTGTTTTCAGGTTTCTAAGGACAAATAAGGTTGACATTTTTTATAGGATTATTTTGCCATATTTTGAGTTTCTGACTCTATGTATTGCACCATGCCTTCCACACTAAACAAGTCAGCAAAAGTAGAAGACTACTGAACTCTGAGTCAACATTCAGTTGACTTCTAGTATGTGTTCAGCCAAGTGTGCTGGGTGATCTTAATGTCAGCTTGACTGGGCTAAGAGCCCCTGAAGAGATCAGTGAGGCATACCAGGGTGTCTATGAGGATGCTTCCAGGGAGGTTAACCGAATGGAAAAGACTCGCTTTGAATCTGAGTGGCACCATCCCCTGCCTGCGGTCCTGAGTGGCGCCACCCCCTGCTTGGGGTCCTGAGGAGATAATACAGTCCTGCTAAGTTTCTTCATGGTCCTTATCACAAGCTTGGATGACTGAAAGTTCTCATTTGTCATCCTGGTGCTTGGTACGGAGCTTAGAGCAGGTGTTCAGGAGATACTTGAGATCATTTATTCCTATCTTGGTCCCTCATGTTTTTGGTAAGCCATAGATGGTTTTCTTTTGTTTCCCATGAGTGTGCACACTGACTTCAGGGGCTGGCCACATCCTAGAGACTGTTTCTTGCCTGGGATTCTGGCACAGTGGTTGGTAGTTTACATGGGTTCACCTGCCATCTACATATAATGCCATGAGGCAACTTCCTTCATACACACATGCAATTGCTCCCTGGAGGGCAGGCCACATAAAGACTCATGTGCTCGTTAGAATAACGAGAAGGCTGCTTTTCAGCCTAAGGTGATCTCGAGCGTTGCTGAACAAGTCTGATCCATAAACCTGGCTTGATTGGCCGCTGCCGGCTTTGCAAGAAACCTAGGACAAAGAAGAGCATGCTCCCAGGCCCGGGAGGTAACTGAGCTGATGGCCATGAGAACTGAGAGTGCTATACATGGCTGAGTAGAGCGGGGAAAGTGCTGGGCATCACGTACCCACGGTACATCCTCCAGGCCAGCCAGCAACATGTACTATTAATGAAACGCAAGTTTCTTCTTTCCCCCTTTCATTCGCTCAACACACAGCTCTTAGGCACCAATTATTTATGTAATGGAATCTCTTGGGTAGCTACCCAGGCCACTATTCTCTTCACCCCTCTGGCTATTCCCTGCTCAGACACGGGAGGATTGTGCAACATAATGACACAGACTCCTGGCAAGAAGAAATGGGCATGTCTCATTTGGTCACATGACCAGAACAGTGAACATGCAGCACTGAGCTGGCGGGACCCCAGCGTGGGTGGCAGGCATGGGTACCAACCCTAGGCCCATCGTTGTTGGCAGAATTAGATGAAGAGTAGGGTATGGTCACATCTGCCTGCAATCTCAGAAGTCAAGAGCCCGAGGACAGAGGGCCACCTTGGGGTCTAGGCCAGCCTGGGATATACGGTGAGACTCTGTCTCAAAACCCAACAGAAGAAGAGAGGAAGGGGAGACAAAAGAAGGATGTAGAGGAGGGAAGGGAGGCAAGCAGGAAGAGAGAGAGAAGGGGGAGAGGAGAAAGAAGAGACGAAGAGGCAAAAAGGAGGAAAAGGAGCAGAAGCCTGTGCAAGAGAGGGAACAAAAATGGCACCAGAAATTAGAAATCTTGGAGAAATTTAGAAATGTAAAGGACCAAGGTGAGAGCGGCAGTACAGATGCTGAGAGGCCAGGGAGGTGGGAGCAGAGCCTCAGCGCAAAAGGCGAGAGGTCGGGAGACCTGCCCTGGGAGCAGGTCCCGCCACGGAAAGGCGAGAGATCGGGAGACCTGCCCTGGGAGCAGGTCCCGCCACGGAAAGGCGAGAGATCGGGAGACCTGCCCTGGGAGCAGGTCCCGCCACCGAAAGGCGAGAGGTCGGGAGACCTGCCCTGGGAGCAGGTCCCGCCACGGAAAGGCGAGAGGTCGGGAGACCTGCCCTGGGAGCAGGTCCCGCCACCGAAAGGCGTCTCGACAGGTGCCACATGCCACTGTCATCGCCAGTGGTCAAAAGAGGCTGGAATCAAGCTTCGCTCATGTAGGTAGGCACAAAATCAACTGGGACCTTCAAAAACAACCTAGGCAAATAAGATTTGGTGTGAAGAGGGATCGTGCTTATGGTATTTTAAGCTTCATTTGCTTGTAAAATTTATTTCCCAACCACACTGAAATGAAGTGCTAGAGCCAGGCGGTGGTGGCACACACCTTTAACCGCAGCCCTTGGGAGGCAGAGGCAGGGGCATCTCTGTGAGTCTGAGGCCAGCCTGGTCTACGGAGGGAGTTCAGGATAGCTAGCACTGTTACACAGAGAAACCCTGTCTCAAAATAAACAAACAAGCAAAAAAAAAAAAAAAAAAAAAAGAAGTACTACATTGAGAAGTTATCGTTGGAGGGGACTGAGTGTCACCTTCCTCACTTAGTATGACAGTGAGACATCCCCATGTCTCCTTCCATGAGGCATCCAGTGGCTGTGGCCTTTTGGCCCCGCACCACATTTCCAGTTTTTGTGTCTTTAGGGTGAACCACGGGCCTCCTGATGGATCTGAGCAGACACCCCTTGGACACTTAGAAAGAAAGCCATCCCATAACTCTTTGCTCTTCCGATGCCCCCATCTACTTGGCCTAGTGAATTTGAAACATGGATGTTGGCAGAGGGAGAGGATGGAGGTCCAGTACCCAGATCTCCAAGAAGTCTTACTTCTTTTTGACTCTGTGACCAGGAAGCTCATCTCGAGCTATTGCCCCTTTTGGGTAATCTCTTTGGGACAACCTGTAGCTTACGCACGATTCTTCTATGAGGGAGACAGGGCCCTTGTTCTGGTGACACTATAGCACAAGGCTAGAGGTCAGGTCCTCACGTCTTTCTGAAGGACGGTTCTGACCACAGCTCTCAAACTAGGTTCTCTGCTAGGACTTTACCCCCTTATCCACCAATGGCAGTCTGTGCTTCTAAAGGAGTCCTTCATAGTCCTTCTCACTGATCTGCGTCAACTCCCTGCCCTGGGCCACCACCCACTGTTCTAAATGGGCCCTGTCCTTGCATCTGTCCCAAGACCAGCCCATCCAGAGCACACTGCCTGGGTTGCTAGGTCTGGCATGCCCTCCACCTGCCTACCACCTCAGATCCTGTGCCAAGGTCACCTGCCCAGCAGAGCTTTGGGTCATAAAGATTACTTGGGTTAAAATCCAGTGACTTGCCAGCTTTTTCCCATTCTTTTAAATTTTTTAATTTTTTTGTTTTTATTGAGCTATACATTTTCCCCCACTCCCTTTCCTCCCTCCCCTCCCTTTCTACCCTCCCCCTGTGCTCCACACACCCAATTTACTCAGGAGATCTTGCTTTTTTTTCCTTCCTAAGTGGATCCATATATGTCTCTTCTAGGTTCCCCTTTATTGTCTAGGTTCTCTGGGGTTGTGGACGGTAGGCTGGTTATCTTTTGCTTTATGTCTAATATTCACTTAGGAGCAAGTACATACTATGTCTTTCTCAGTCTTGGTTACCTCACTCAGGATGTTTTTTTCTAGTTCTGTCCATTTGCTTACACATTTCAAGATGTCATTATTTTTTACCACTGAGTAGTATTCCATTGTGTAAATGTACCACATTTTCCTTATCCATTCTTTGGTTAAAACAACCCCAAGATTCCATCTTACACCTGTCAGAATAGCCAAGATAAAAAATCATGGATGACAGCTTATGCTGGAGAGGATGTGGAGTAAGGGGAACACTTCTGCATTGCTGGTGAGAGTGCAAGCTGGTACAGCCCCTTTGGAAATCAGTCTGGCCATTTATCAGAAAATTAGGAAACAACATCTACCTCAATACCGAGCAATAATACTTTTGGGTATATACCCAAAGGATGCTTGCTCACCCATACATAGCAGCATTATTTGTAATAGCCAGAACCTGGCTTACCAGTTTTTGACCTTGGGGAAATTATTCAGTTCCCCTATTTCTTAGTTTCCTCATCTGTCAAGTGGTGCAGGATGTGTGGTTTCAGGGGGTGACCTCTGCTTGCTCCTCTGCCTCCAGCACTTCCCACTGCCGCCATTTCTCCCAGTTACAGCCATTCACGTGCCACCTCCATGGGAGGGATGGTGATCTTTCTTACCTTCATTGTCTATACTGCTTCACAAAGTGGTTGAATTACAGAGCAGGGCGAATACATGCTGGTTGAATGAGTGGATATATGAATTTCCGAGGTCTCCCAAAGTGGATTTCATCTTTCTATTCCCCATTGTTCGGACAACTATGACTTTTTTATTTTATTTTTTTTGATCCTGCTTAAATTCTAACCAGACAATGCTAAGACCCCTTTAACATTCTTGTGCCTTGAAAAGGCTTTGATAGTGTGGGAGAAGCTATGAATCCCTAGACTGAGGATTCCCACAGTCCTTGGGGATTTTGCTTGAGTGGCAAAGGCGAAGGACTTAGAGAGTCGCTGTGGCCAGGTCAAGCAGAACAGGGGTGGGTCCTTCATCTTTGTGCTTATTCCTGGACACACCTGAGGTTTCGGAAGAAAGCCAGAGAGGGGTGAAGTAATTTGAGGCTTCAAGGATTCCCTGTCCTTCGGCGCTGGCAGCGTGGGAGGTGCAGCGAATGGCACTGTTAGCTACAGAACTTGACAGCCGCCTTCCCCCCTGGGCTGGCCCTACTCACTTTCAACTGCATGCAGGGCTGCTGCAGTGTTTATTTAAAAAATAAGGCCTAGGATGGACACCAGAAGTATAGGTCATTGTTTCATCAGACACAGGAAAACATTTGTGTGTGTGTGTGCGTGTGTGCCTGTGTGTGCATGCATACACTTTCATATGAAATGCCTTCTACCTCCCTTACCCCTTTCATAGAGAAGCTATCTCACTGCCCTGGAATTCACTGAGCAGGCTAGGCTGGCCAGTCCGGGAGCCACCTGTCTTTGTTTCTCCAATGCTTGGATTACGATGTGAATCACCACCGCCCAGCTATACCCACACCCAAACATTCCCATTCATTCAAAACTATACCCACACCCAAACATTCCCATTCATTCAAAACTATACCCACACCCAAACATTCCCATTCATTCAAAACTATACCCACACCCAAACGTTCACATTCATTCAAAACTATACCCACACCCAAACATTCCCATTCATTCAAAACTATACCCACACCCAAACGTTCCCATTCATTCAAACAAGTGCTTTCCAGCAGCTGTTGTGTGCCAGGCACCATTCCTCATGCTAGGGATAAGACGACCCAACCAAAGAGATCCTCCCCCAAACTGAGCCTAGGCATGAACTGGGGAGATGGAGATCTGAGTGAGATCTGCCCTGGGGTTGATGGCCACCGTCCTGTCTGTTCTGGTTTTACAAAGCCCTGCACGTGGCATCAATCCCAGGAACATGGAGAGGAGGCAATATTTCCCCTTCTCTGGTGAGACATTAAGGTTAGCTTGCTGAACCCCTCACAATGACACCCCTACACGCCAATGCCAAGGCGGGGATGAGGCCCTTGAGGCAAATCAATCCCAGTTTCATGCAAAGGCAGACATGCCTGTACCTTCTAGAAAACAACCTCAGATCCTATTTTGGAGAGACAGCAGGGTGACAAGAGACAGAATGCAGCCAGAGAGGGTCAGAAGTTGCTTCCAGTGCTCCCAGATGGAAGCAGGACAGTCCCTTCCTTGGCTAAGGTGCTGGGAGTCTCTCCTTAATGACTGGTCCCAGAGTCCTTTGCTTTCTATGAAAATAACAGCAAATGTATCAGAGGTGGTATAGCACAGATGGTATAGCACATTTAAAATTAGCCACGTTTGGAACTGTGGAAGAAAGAGCAGCCCTGGGATATGAAGAAACATAGCCAATGTCACATAGTCGGAACCAAAACTAGTAAGACTGGGCTTTGTGTTCAAAAGACGAACCAGTTCCCTCCTCGCTGTGCAATGTTGCCTCCCCACAGAAAATGGGGGCGTGCGGTGTGTGAGGCGATGTTCTTTCCTGTAACCGGGTCTACACGCCACGTCTATGTTTCCTCCCTGCTGAGAGCGGATAATCCCCTGGCTCTGCATGCAGGCTCCGGGTTAGAAAAGGACAGGCTGCAGGGAAGAGTGGGCTGAGGTGGGGCTGGGAGACCCCCACCTTCCCATCAGCCTCTTCTCACACCACCCCTTTCCTCTCACCACCTTACCTTCTGGGCATCACAAGACTACAAGTGTGCCCTGGGTGTCTAGGATTTCCAGATCAAAATTGGTCCTCTGTGACCCAATTGGAAAAGACTCAGGTACCCAGAGACAGTTGTTTCTCACCTAAGTGCAGGAACCCAGTTCCTTAAGCCAAAGGGGACTGTATGGGGATCAGCTGTTTTAGCATCGGACCCAGACTTTGGCGGCAGTGGACGCTCCTAGGCACCGTTCAGTTCCTGTTGTGCTTACACTGAGCAAATGGAATCCATAGGGCAGGGGCCAGTGTGGGATATGAGGAGTGGCAGAGGGCCAGGGGTGACATGACCATTGGAGAAGACACAGGAAGGAGGGACATGGCAGATGGCCTTTGGAGATGGGAGGCATCCCTGGACAGATCCAGACAGTCTGGGGCTTCTGGTGCTCTGCGGATGGACAGGTTTGCGTGGCACTCCTTCTGCGTAATCCTATCTTAGCCTGGGCACACAGCTCGTCTGCCTGTGTCTTCCATGTAGAGTTTCTGGGCCTCATATGGCAAAGGCCTTTCTGAAACCCCCATGTTCAGATGAGAAAATCAAGAAGTCTCTAGGGTCTCATCTCCTAAAGGTCAGACCAGAGGAGGACCCACTTTTAGAGACAGAATAATGATGCCTGTGACGTCTAGCCATTAAAAAATTTGTGTGAACTTTTGGGTACGTACCTAAAGGATGTTCAATCATACCACAAAGACATGTGCTCAACTCTGTTCATTGCAGCATTATTTGTAAAAACAAAAACCTGGAAACAACCTGGATGCTCCTTAACCAGACTAGATAAAGAAGATATGGTACATTTTCACAATGGAGTACTACTCAGCAGTAAAAAATAATGACATCTTGAAATCTGCAGGCAAATGGATGGATCTAGAAAACGCCATACTGAGTGAGGAAACCCATACCCTGAAAGACAAATATCATATGTACTCACTCACAAGTGGCTCTTAGACATAAATCAAAGAAAAGCCAGCCTACAATTCCCAATCCCAGAGAACCTAGACAACAAAGAGGACCCTAAGAGAGACATACATGGATCTAATAGGAAGAAGAAAAAGACAAGATCTCCTGAGTTAATTGGCAGTGTGGAGGTCATGGGAAAGGGGAAATGGGAAGGGGAGGAAGGGAGGAGATCAGAGAAAAATGTATAGTGCAATAATAACAATAAAAAATTGTATGTGTGCACTCACATGCATATGCTTGAGTACATGTGTGTTTGTGTATGTACTGTCATGCCTATGTGTGTGGGTAAAGGCCAGAGGACATGAGTTGCTGTTCTTTGGGTGCCATCTACCTTAGTTTTTGAGGCAGGGTCTCTTGTTGGCCTGGAGCGCATCAAGCAGTTAGAATGTCTGGCCATCAAGCCCCTGGGATATCTGTCTCTCTGCATTCAGACTGGGGTTGCAAGTGTGCGCACCGCCCCTGCCATTGAAAAATAGTTTTTGTGCATTTATTCTCCATAATATATAACTGGATGGAATCTTTAAATTAAAATACAAAACAAAGCCAGTTTGTGGGACTTTCTCTGGTCCACAGCGCGACTGTACCCAAGCATGAGAGATGCTCCCTCTGCACTGGGGATTCTAGCCGGCCCCCATCACCGGGGCTCCCTGTTTGAGGGTTCGAGTCCTAGAAGCCTGTTTCCTGGATGCTGCCCCTTAAAGGACAGGGACCCCAACAGTGGCACAGTAAATAGTGTATGACATTTACTTCCTATCTGCAAGGCATAAACACCTTCCATAAAATATTGTCTGGAAAGTTTTAACTCTTAACGCCTGTGTTACTGTGAGGGTTATGGTAGGTGCCTGTGAAGGTCTCAGGAGCTTAGCTTCCGGGGAAAGGGCTTGCAGTGCTGAGCCTTAGTCTCCTTTTTTGGGACAGGAGGGCAGCCGAAACACCACTCTCCTCAGAAGAGAGGATGACTGGTGCTGAGTTTCTTGGAACTGGCTACGTCCCAGACAGCTCTCACCTAGGTGTGAGCTTTATTGGCTGGGGGTGGGGGTGGGGGAGAGAAAGCACCAGTGGTGGTGTAGCTGAGTCTGAAGGGAGTGGCTGCATAGAAAAGGCATTGCTATTCTCATAGGAGGTCTGATTACACGGTTCCCAAATTTCCCTGAAGCCTCCTGACATGGGTGTGAGGCGCAATCCTGTGAATTGTCAGCACACAGAAAGCTAGGATTTAGAGAGCGGCTTCCGCTGTGCGTCCTGTAAAATGTGTCCCATGAGGAAGATTAGTATCAATCACAGGCTTATTGGAGAGAGAGATGGGGTCCAATGATAACCTGGCACCATCAACTAGAGTAATGGTCTAAGAAGCAAAAGCAATCAGAGAGGAGAATGGAATCTGCACAGAGAGACAGAAGTAGAAAGCCGGCGTATAATGGATCACGCTGATGAACAGGCGCTGTTAGCTGGCACAAAGGCGGGCGTGAGCGATGCCGCTCTGTGCACAATGGATGCGGCCAACACTGATCTTCAGGATGCCTCCGCAAAAAGACCTGCCACAGCCAGAAGCCCAGCCGCACACCGTGGCACTAAAATGCAATGAAGCCATTACCAACTCGAGAAGACTTGCTGGTTCCAGAAGCTGCTTACAGGAGGGGGAGCCGCCACTGTTTTCACAGAACCTCATGTGGAAGCAATAAAAACACCCGCCCTAGACTCAGCTGATCTTGATTCCAGGGTTAGTGGGTCTCTAAGCAGAGATGGAGGAGACTCTGACTGCTGTTTAAAAGGAGACAGCTTGGACTATGTTCTGCTTTAGTTCTGATTTGAAGGGATCTTGGAAAATTTTCATACTCCTTCTCCCGAGAGGCTGCATTTAGTTCCCCTTGCCCAGACTTAAGGTGACCTGAGTGCCTCTGCCAGACAGCAGGCCGTGGGAATGTCAGTGTGACCTTGGAGCTGGTGAAAAGTGGCTGTTGCCCCCTCCCTGTCCTGAGTTCCTCAACTTGGCACCCAGCAGCGAGGCTCTTAGAAAGCCCAGGTAACACAGAGGGTACTGGAGATCCCCCGCCCCCACAGCTCCTCTGAAGCCCCTGCTCCCAGCCAGCATGGGCACTCAGGATCAAGGGAGACAGAGATGGAACAGCATCTGAGACGCTGAGTTGTGGCAGCACCAGTTTGCTGGGTATGAGAGACATCGTGGAGGCCTGCCTTGCTGGGTCTAGTCAACTCTCAGAACTTGGAGTTAAAAACCTGGAATTCTTAGGGTTTTGTATCAAATTTGGGGTTGTTTGAATGCTACCTGAAGCAAATGATCAGGCATAAACCAATTCCTCCCTCAAAACAACTGAAAGGAATTTGAAAAAATAAAAATTAAGCTGGAACTACCTCATGATCATGAAACTATACACACACTCCAGGGCTTCTCAGAACCACATTAAAATCATTAAAAATGACTGCAGAAGAATTCCCCAAACACACTCATCCTCAATGGAGGCAGTGTTGTGCTGTATTATTTTAACCGGGCAAAGGTTGCATTTGTTTCTGCTGTGGAATGTGACTGTAACTGTGTAAGGCTGTGTCACTTCTGTTTATGCTGCATTTATTTAATGATGTAAGGGTGTGTGTTTAATTATGTAAAGATGTGTTGCACTTGATGCGCCTTGCCTGCCTGGGGCACCTGATTGGTCTAATAAAAAGCTGAATAGCCAATAGCTAGGCAGGAGAAAGGGTAGGTGGGGTTGGAATGCAGAGAGCATAAATGGGAGGAGAAATCTAGGCTGGAAAGAGGAGGAGAGAGCGAGGGAGCGGCAGCGGGAGCGGCAGCGAAAGTAGGATACAAAGAAGTAAGAAGGGCGATGAGCCCCAAGGCAAAAGGTAGACAAAGAGAACCCAGTTAATTTAAGTTAAAGAGCCAGCCAGGAATGTGCCTATGCTAGGCCGAGCATTCAAAACTACTAAGTCTCTATGCCATGATTTGGGAGCTGGTTGGTGGCCTAAAAGACAAAGCCTGGCACGGACAGGGCCACTGGAGACCAGGCCCAGTCTACAGCTGTTGCCATGCCTGCCTCTTGCTCTTATCTGGACTGGGAGTTTACCATGCGCAGAATTCAGGTATTTGGGTCAATTCCTTGTGTTATTTTGGTGGCATAAACTCAGTCTAAGAGGACTTTTCACTCATGATATGGTCTAAATGTTTTGCTAAAGTGTTGTGCTGAGCAGTGTGTGTGAAAAGCCATACCTTGAGTCCAAGAGCTTTGCATTCACATAGATGGAATAATAAGACTTTGGAGAGAGGAAATGACATGCTAGACACCCCTACATCCCAATGACTAATAGCTAAATACCCCCGTCGGTGCGATAAAGCACCACTTTGATGTCTAGGCTGGTCTCGGACCCGTGGGCCTGGTGATCTCCCTAGCTCAGCTTCCCACGGAATTAGATTCTGGTTGTATACTAACTACCGCGCTTGGATCGGCACCTAAAGCCCATGGACTGGAGCGGTAGGGATGTTCAAGGTAGCTTCTAGCACAAAAGAATGCACATCCTAAAGGTTTTGATTGCAGTCAGGATAGAGCTTTCAGGAAACCTTTTGCTCCTTAGATGATGGAGAACAAAGCCCTTGGGCCCAGATTTTTCCAATTGCAGATTCTGTGTGGACGTTCCACCAGCGTGGAGTTGGGTGGTGCTCCTGATGATTTTCCCAAACTGCTCTGACCTCCACCCCGCAGTTATGAAGATGGGGGCTTCCAGACTCCACACTTTGGAAGCTGCTTTCATTAGTGTGGAAAGGATGGAGACGTGAGAACAAAGCTTACTCCTGTCCAGTGTCACCTAGCTCTTCTGTGGTGACAGCAAAACCAATGTCCCGACTCTCCCCTCAGCTGGCAAAGGGGACCTCTTTCTCCTTTTATGGGTCCTATGTGGAGAAAATAACATACTTTTCAAGTTCTGCAACACAAAGATAGGCCCTAATAAACGACATTGGGAATGGCTGGGTGGGTCTGCCTTCGGCCTGTCACCAGAGGCTGCAGTTTCTACACAATGGAAGAGTTTAAGCAGGGGTGGCATGCTCCCCTCCCAGAAGTGCGGGGGAATTAATGTGGCTTCACTGTTTCCCTGGGGCTTTGAGGAAGCCATCTGTCCTGTTGGCAGGGCCAGGGCCACCCAAGTCCTCTCTCAGTCTGCGTTACTGGCTCCCTTGTGAAATGTAGTATTCATCTGTCGAGTGATTTCTTTGCTGTCCTCTAAGTTCTGGTGGCTTTGTAGTCTCTTCTTTCTGGCAGCCAGTAAAAGCTGACATTAGAGAGGGTGAAGGGACTAACTGCGGTCACCACACCAGGCGGCAGGGAATAACCCTGCCACACCTTTGCTGGTGTTCACCAGTCCCAACACCTGTGGCAGGCATGTTCCCCTTCCTAATTGAATATTAGAAATCAAATGACTTTCAGGGATATTTGACACATGACAGATACAGGACACCTTAATTAGTTAATGTGTGTGTGTGTGTGTGTACGTGTGTGTGTGCGTGTGTTTATGCCCATATCACAGATTGCCAGAGGTCAGACAATGGCTCTTAGTAGTCGGTATTCAAGCTTGGTGGCAAGTACCTTTACCAGATGAGCCATCTCACCGTGGCAGTTGGTTGGGATGCAGTATTAAAAGAGGCCTGACTCCAATGCACTCCTGGCTCACAGTTAGGCCTTTCATACTGGTTAAGATGACTTTGCGGTGGCAGAACGCAAAGTCCCAAGCTTGATCCCAAGCTTATAAAACTGCGCGTAATTGGTGGCATTCTGAGGAATGGATTTACTGGCCTGGCGTCATTATCAATTGCATACTCTTGAGGAGAATCCTGGGCATCTGACCCCTTCCTGTCCTCTTCCATTTTCAGCTGACAGGAGACGGACAGCTTCTGTTGCATGTTCCGCCGCCACGGACTTCTGCACTACAGGCCCAAGAGCAAGACCCTGACTGTGGACTAGCCTTCAAAACTGTGAGCAATATTTTTATCTTCTTAAATCAACTCTATCAGTTATTTTATGATAATAACAGGGAAGAGCAGAAGGCCTGTGATGGAATCTCCTTGTCTCAAGTAGCCTCAGGGAAGGGAATCTACATTTGAAAGTAAAACTAGTACTGCCCCCTGCTGATGGGACATTCCCCCATGAGGTGTCTCAGGGATTTTCATATTGTGTGTACATCTATGACTAGAATTAAGGTTAGAAAAGAGCTTAGACTCTGAGTCAAGCCTTTGGCTTTACAATGAAGACTGCCATAAAGGCTGAGGGAGTTTTTGCCATGGCCACTGCAGGTTAGCAAGCCACCTATGCCTGTGCTCTTCCCACCAGGCTGAAGAGCCTCTCTGCGCTGGGTCTTTGCCCCTCCCCACCCTGCAGAAATTGACTTCCATGAAGGCCCCTCCCTTGCACTATGTAAGGATAAGCATGGATCGGGTGACTTGCACAGGCAGCATCCGGTTTCTCTCGAAACCTCAGAGCCTCCTGGGGTTGACAGTCCCTGGTGCTCTCTGCCCTGTGGGACTCAGCGGCAGGCCTGATGTATGGGGCAGGCATTTGTCCCTATGTCCTGGACTTTCTGACCACACGCCTGTCCCACCTTCATAGCCTCCAGAGGCCTTTGTGCTTCTACCCCCTAACCCATGGATTGGAGAATAAGATTGTCGTTTGCACAGCTCGTGGAAACACTTTCTGTTCCCCTCCACAGACGCTAAAGGAAACAATAGCGGGCAGATTTCCTGTTATGTCAAGTGTGCCCCAGGGCTTTCTTCCTGGAAAGAAGTTGGAGACTTGGTGTTGCCTCCCTTGTCCTTTAGTTTTTCCTAGTGACAGTTCAGACAATGGACACTTAGATGGGGCCTCTTGTCCCCTTCGTGTTTGCCAATTGATTCTGTGACATTTGAGGAGGGTCCAGGGTGCCTCTCCCTCGCCCTGTAAGCACATCATATACCACTAGTGTGGCTGCCTGCTCTTCATCAGTGTAGATTGTTCTGCCGCCCAGAAACAAAGGGCTTTAGAAGCAGGCTTGCTCGTTGTTTTTGAAACAATCACCAGAGCATTCCTTTCACCCATTCAGAGAGGAAACGTATAAGAAGCTGAAGATCCTAATTTCACCATTCTTTCTCTTCTCCCTTCTGTGGCTGGGGGCCAGTTCAAAGGCTTAAGAACCATACTATTTTCTCCACTGTGAAAGAATGTGGGGAAGAAATAGATGTAATTGCAAGGGACATGCACTCCCAGTGAATACTTTGAGTGGGGTGGAAGATCACACAGAAAGATCTAGTATTTAAATTCTGGGACAAAACCATCTGGGACAGGAAGCCTGGACTCTGTCTCCATCTCTGAGGACATCAAGTGACCTTGGTAAAGCCACACACAGACTTTTTACTGGCGGGCGGAGAACAGTGGGTGAGCAGTCATCACTGTGTTGTAGAATAGGGGTCACCTTGAGAAGTGGTTGCTGTTACCCCTGAGTAAGCCCTCCAGCCTGCAAGGAGGCTGAACTTGGCTTGGATAAAGCTTGTCCATAGACCTTCAGGAACAAGAGACCATGCCTGACTGGGGGGGGGGGAGAGGCATCTTGTGAGCCCCTCCGTGGACCTGTCTCTAGGGCCCTCCAGCCCTCTCTTGTCTTTCCACCTCCCACACGGAGCTCACCAGCTGCCTGGAAACGATCACCTCTCAGCTTTCCATGTGCTGTGCCCTCTGCCTAAGAAGTCCTCCCATCTGGCTAGCTCCTGGCTTGCCCTTGAAGCCATATGTTATGTCCTTAGAAAAACTAGGCGATGTTCTCCTTTACTCCAGAGTGAAATCAGTGCCCCTGCACTGTATTCTGAAAGCACCATCGCTCCAACCCCGTTAGTGATTTCCCACTGGACTCTGGGCTCCTGATGGGTGCCTAAGCCACCAGGCATTCCAGAAGAAGCATCAATGGGACTCTCAGAGGGTGTTCCAGATAAGGCTAGAGTTTGAAATGGTGGACTCAGTGTAGTCAAATAACCTACAGCTCTCCGTCCAACTCTTTTCTGATTCATGTACTTTCATGAACATCTCATCTCATTTTCTTTCACCATCAGCTCCTCTGGTCCTTGGCCCTTGGGCTGATCTACAATATATGCTTTCTTGACTATCTAAATGGCAAGCGATAGGTTACAGACTTCTCAGGCTTCACAACCAGTGGAACCAATCCTTATGCAAAGCATAAAAATCTGATTAACACAGTAAGTTCAAGGGCCTGATACTGAGCCTGGCCAATGGAAAGTTCTAAGCAGATGTCCATGGGAGCATAAAGGGTATGCATCCACACAAGCAAATTCGTTGACCTCAATGTACAAATCATACACACTTGGCATTTGAGAAAACACTTATCTGGCCCAGCAGATCTAGAGTTTAAACCTAGCTTTGCCATCATGCAGCAATGCAAGCTGAAGGCCAGTCAAATTGATAGACCTTAGTTTCCTACACTTTCTGCATTACAAATCACTGGGAGAAAATGTCTGGTCATTAATACATAGGGCTGTGTTTCCCAGAAGGCTCCAGGTACCATCTGGCCAGATCCCAGAGACCTTTATATAAGGATATGTCAGGTCCCAGGATGCAAGAAAAGAGGGAACAAGGAAGCTGGTGTGTGCCTCAGAGTGCAGCTCAGCCTTCCTCATGGTCTACGGCCACGTCTGTCAGAGGACTACCAGTGTGAGCTAGGGGTGGGCTTAGGAACTGCCAGTTCCGACAGTCAGGGACACATTCCACTTCTACAGCATCTTTGGAGAGGGCAGTCGTTCCTGTCACCAAATTCATTGCTTAGATCATTCTAAGCCTTTCATAGTGGTGGGGGTATCTTTCTCTCTACATCCTTTATTCATTACTTTAAAAAAATTGACATTAAATCTGCCATTGCTTCCTGCTAATTGCCTGTAAATCAGCCATGTGTGAAGTTCCACACATTTATCCACCAGCATAAAGTTGCCGAGTTTCATACCGCAAAAGACCCCCGACAGGAAACCTGTCATCTGGCCGACGGAACAGTAATAGATGTGCAAGTGAGTGATGCATAGTGGATCACGGGATTTAAAATCCAGCATCCACATCTGAGCCCCTGAAAAGGTTAGGGGATTATACGGCTGCAACCACGTCAATTATGAAATAGAAAATGCTCGTCCTTGCCTTCCGTCTCAGAGGGAGGTAAACATTTTAGCATGCTTTCTTCTGAGCGAGCTAAAGACTCTTGCTTTCATGAGTCATCCTGGGGTTTTAAGTGAGAGAAGGGGACAGGGAAAAACAGCCCTGAGAATAACAAGTAATGGCCCTTTGCCTATGACTTCATCCACAATTTGCCTTGACAATTGATGGGAAATGAAGTGTGATCAATTTCATTCACTGTACCTCGTTTCCTATTGACTGACCTGCCAAATTGTTGATTGAATAATTAGTTAAAGTTCAGTCGAAAGAGACACGTTCACAGTCTTCTCCAAGACAAGTCTTGAGGGCATCCTAAAGAAGCCAGCCTGCTGCCAGGAGCCGGGACATTAATTGCTTATCCTTTCACTTATAGGGGTGAGTCACACTGTCAATGTAAATAACTCCAGCCGTCACTGCGGTGAATGGCAGCTGGGAATGACAGCCACCTAGAGGAGTACGACACAGCCTTGGGCTTTAGGGGTGGCTTCTCCAGACCAAGAAGGAAATTGTATTCAGATGCAATGAGGAAACAAGTCCTGTCTAGCTGACTGCAGCCCACCTCTGTAGTTGCAGAAAAAGGCTGAATGAACTAGGAGGATCATGGGTTCTAGGCCAGCTTGGACTACATCATGAGACCCATTTCTATCAAAACAAAAAGATTCAGTTAGCTATAGGTGAGGTGAGGATATGGTTGGAGCTGGAGTGGGCAAGAAGCCAGCAGCCCTAACTGAACAGACAAAAGCAAAATCCTCAAGCTCCTGGCCCTGGCCCCACGCTTGAGGTGGACTGACTAGCCAGGAAACAAGAACCGCCTCTTCCTTGGCACGCCAGCAAGCAGTGCCCTTCAGAAGGCTCTGGAAACAGAGACTTGGTTTCAACACAGGGACCTGGCACAGGTTCCCTGAGGCTGTGGGTTGGGCTGCTAGAGCTAGGGCTAGCTCTGGGTTTTCTCAGCAAGGCAGTGCCGCAGGATGATTTTGCCCTGTGCCCTTGTGTGTACACACGGCGCCCTGCTGGCAGCCCCTCCCACAGCAGCCTAGGTACCTGTGAACACTTTACAAGATCCCTTTCTTGAAGGATCGTTCTTAGCCCTCAGATGCTCTAAGTGCCCTTGCTTCCTGGACGGCACAGTGATGCTGCGATGTCCGCCATTGCTTCCACTCTTTACCGCTGCACTCTGAGATCCTTAGGAAAGAGGGTGCCTGTTTTATTTTCCCTGTATCCTTCCACACCTTTTCCTCCATGGGTCATCTGGAATAGTCTCTGGGTCATCTAAAGCAATTGTGGACGTTTGTGAATTAACCATTTAGGCTTAAAATCCATTATGAAGCTCTGTACTCACTCATAACCGGAACGTCCATTGAGACCCACGGAGGTCAGATTCTCCCATGCTTTGCACATGCTCACCATGGCACACGGCTAAGGAGGGCTATCCAGTTAGAACTGGTCTTTCCAGTCTTTGCTTGGAGGATCAGGAAACAGACAGACTATATATAGGCTCTATTGGGAGACATGAAGATCTCCTTGGGTCTTGCCCTCTTCCTCTGTTGCTTCTTGTTCTAGGGGTCACTCAGACACAAGCTTTCCTCCCAGCTTCATTTCAGTGCAAGAGCTGGCCTGAAATTCCCATGGATTCTACTCTTATCTCGGCAACCCCCTTGAGGTTCTTCAAAGTCTGTTTTTCTACAGGCTTGGCATTAGTCAACAAGATACTGCTGACTACAAATAGTTGGTCTAATTAACAGGAGGCTCAAAACCTCCGCAAAGGTAAAGCATTTTCCTCCTTTCCCGCAGATATTTTATGCCTCCTGTAGCAGCGTAAGTATAATTGGCCCCCATAGGTCCAGAGGGAGGCACTATTAGGAGGTGTGACCTGGTTGGCGTTAGTGTAGTTTTGCTGGAGGGAGTGTGTCACTAGGGCATGGGGCTTTGAGGTCTCTGAAACTCAAGCCAGCACTTTCTCCTGCCTGAGGATCAAGATGCAGAACTCTCAGCTCCTCCTCCAGCACCATGTCTGCCTGAAGCCAGCCCAAATTAAATATTTTCCTTTATAAGAGTTGCTGAGGTCATGGTGTCTCTTAACAGCAACAGAAACTCTAACTAAGACGCCGCCCATGACCTTGTAATTCAGTTCTGTCCGGTCAGACTTCCTGAAGTGTCTGGTTGCTGGGCTCAGTACATCATGGTAGTTCAGGGTCTGTCAGTAGAATCACCTGGTTTGAGTGGCAGCTTTGGATTCTCAGTTGCTAACTCTGGGGCCTTGGGCCATCGCCTCTTTTTTTCTATTCTGTTAAAAAGCGGTAATATGATCACTTCTGCAGAAAGTTCCCACCAGAGGGGGTTGGAGAGTTGACTCACTGGTTAAGTGCTTGTTTCTCAAGCTTGAGGACTGGTTTAGGATGCTCAGAACCCATATAAATGCTAAATGGTTGTAGTGGCTTACTTATAATTCCAGCTTCAGAGGGTGAAGACATGGGATCTCCAGAGGAAGTTGCCCAGTGAGATTAGCCACTCTGGTGATCTCTGGGTTTGATTGAGAGACCTTGCCTCAATAAATGGGTTGTGAGAGAAACTGAGGATGATTCATTTACCTGTGCACATGTGCCCTGTACAAATGCAAATCTGCACATGTATTGAGATGCACATGCATGCACTGGCATACACATGCATGCGTACACATGAACACACATTCTTTCCTATGCACACACATGCACTCATACACATGCTCATACAAAAGAAAACACATTTGTACACATATGCACATATACACTTACATACTCTCATATGTACATGCAATACATTCATATACAAGTATACATACATTCACATATTCATAAATGAAAAATGGAAAAAGTCAGTGTGAAGATTAATGTATATAAAGTGCTTAAGTGACTACCTTGTATGTAGGTAATACTTATTATATATGAGGCAAAATGTACCTCCCATCATCATTGTGTTGTAAAATACAAAGATTACAGACAAAAGTGCAAGGGTCATCCCTGGGGATGAATGGGAGAATTAATTCCAAGACGTCTCAAGATTCCAAAATCCAAAGTTGCTTTTTTGTTATGTAAGATAGTAGAGAATTTGCATAAGTTCTATTCCTATAATTCTAAGTAACTTTAAATTATCTCCAAGTAATACCTAAAGCAATGTAGATGATATACAAATATCTTTATATTATATTATATACAAATGACAGTAGATTGTCTAAGGAGTAGTTAAAAATTCACAGTGTTTTGCAGAGGACTTGGGTTGAGTTCCCAGCACCCACTTTAGGCAACTCCCAGCTGTGTGTTACCAAGCTGTAGGGGTTCTGATGTCCTCTTCTGGCCTGCAGGCAATGACATTCATGTGAACACACACACAGACATACCACATGCACACAATTTTAAACTTTTCTGTAAACCATCTGTATGTGGCCAGTATAGACTGAATTTCCTCTAGAAATGATTGCAGCACACTTGATTAAATCTGCAGATGCAGAGCTATCAGACAGAGAGGGATGCCTACATTTAGTATTATCTGCCACATATAGGAAATATAAAAATGATTTCATGTGCTAAGTGGAAATAAAATATTATGTTTATATACCAAATAAAATAAAAACAAGCTCAATTAGCCTAAGATAGAGCCATACAAATTGAGAGGGAGACTTCACTCGAGATCTATGCTTGCTAAAGTTTCCAGAGCTCTAGAGTCAGGTACAGTCTGTCATAAAACGAAAGTAAGTCAGCCACGTGCCCAGGGGACATCAGTAATGACGCCTCTGGCCCTGGCAGCAAAGGAACACTGCGTAACCTGAGGGCCTACTGGTGTCGTCTCCACCAGTAACACTTTTTTTTTGTTCCCAAATTTGCAGTTTGAAAGTGTGGGTGCCCTTGTACAAACCAGGAGGGATAAGTACATAAACAAAGCAATGCACCTGTGTCTCTTAACTCTGCCCTAAGCATTCATCCTTCTTACAGCAAGACCGTCATTGTCCTACTGAATGCTACTCAAAGATGACTGGCAGATCAGAGAAAAGGTCAAAGCTTGTTCCCAGTAAGTACCATTCACCTGCCAGAAAGTTCTGTGGTCTTCTATCCCCTGCTTTTCAGAGGCTGTGAGTTGCAGCTCAGACTTGAGGGGAAATTATCAAGCACTCCAATCAGCCAGGGAGCCTGAAGAACAAGGGCTTTCTTCCTCCTGCAGTCCTGAGATCTCCAGACTGCAATTGCTTGGAGGATGAGCCCAGGAAATCCCATGTGTGAGCTAATTAGAATGTTGTTTTTAATGTCTTTAAAGATAGGAGGAGCTGCTGGGTGTGCAGTCCAGATGCCCAGGTGTTCTAGACCCAAACTCCAGATGATTGTCCCACACAGAACCTTCCAGCAGTGGAGACCACATGCCCTGCAGGTCGAAGGACGCCATCTCAGCATTCTGCTTTGAGGGAGGAGGGAAACACACCCCAAGCTGCTAAGGTCTACTTGTACACCTGAACACCTTGATAATGTGTAACTACACTTGGCAATGCCATCGTTCTGTGCCATGGTCATCTGCCCAACTACTGGGCAAATACCGAGTACGTAATAAGCCCTGGGAGCTGGCTTAGGCGCTAGACAACAAAGACACATGAACCCTGGGTCAACAAGCTCACGTCACAGTATCCATTTGTGACATGGAAAGACCAAGGTTCAGAGAGTCTGGAGAGAGTATTCAGGGCTCTCGACGTGGTCATTAGCACTCTGCTAACAGTCCACTCCATGCACTTCTAGCTCCAGACTAGAAACGGGAAGGGATCAAGGCCGTTCTGTTAAAAAAGGTAATTTAGTATTTCCCATCAAAAAGGAAATAAGCAATTTGTCCTAAGATAATACTCTGACTAGGAAGAAAGCTTTCAATGGTTGGATGGATTTTCTCAGGGGGAAGCTTCAGTAACACAGCAGGAGGCGAGATCAGAATCAAGGAAGGAAAGACAGCCTTGGAGGGACATAAATCGGGCAGGTAGGCCAACTTCCTGTCACATGAAGAATAGAAAGATGACATTTGTCTACAGAGTTACAGATGATTTTTTTTCACAGGCCTCAGCTGAAAGCTGCCATTCACACATTCCCATCCTCCTTCCTATACCAGTCTCTGTGTCCCACCCGAGTGTCCCTGGTCACCTGGAGGGAACATGTGACCCTTCCCTCCTGTTCCGTGTTTATGATGACTTTGCACTGGTTATGTGGTTCTGAAGCCCATGACTTCCTCTTTAGACTCCTGTTTCTAACCATCCAGGTCTAGTCCCAGATAACCCAGAGCTCGTGAGAACTCGGGATTAGGTAAACACGGTGAGGATAACAGTGAGTCTTGGGTCCTGTTCTGTCTCCCATATCCACATTCTTTTTGTCTTCCCTATTGACTCTGGACTTGGCAGGTGATTTTCTTTGGTCAATTGGGTAAAAATATATACAAACAAGGATTAGCTAGGCACTTGTGGTCACATGAGCAAGCCCAGCTTACTCTGCTGGACATCATAGATGACTGGACCTTGCCAGTAGCTACCAAACACTGTGTACCAAACTGACCAGATACTTATCTATAAACCAGCCAAAAGAACAGCCTAGAATAGCCCTGAGCCAAACACACAGACGTGATTCTAAGTCGCTGACAGCTTGAGATGCTCTGTTTCATGTCACAGGTTAGTGATTAGTGCTTTTCCAAGTTAACCGATGCTAAGCCGAAACTGTACAGTGTTGTGGTCTGGTGGTTTCTTACAGATTGGAACACTGGCTCACAATATGATCTAGAAATCCCACTTGTAGACATTCGTCCCAAATAACTGACGGCATGGGCTCACAGAGACGCTTGCAGATCAACAGCAATGGCTTTGTTTTTTTCATTAGCCACACGGTGAGAATAGCTCCAATGTCCTCAATGGACTAAGGAACAGAAAGTGCAGGTGTCGATGGAGGTGTCTGTCCTGCCTGGTCCCGCAGCTGTTCACTCCCAAAGAAATACACAGAGGTCTACATTAATTAAAACACTGCTTGGCCTATTAGTTCGGGCTTCTTATTAACTAACTCCTACACCTTAAACTAACCCACAGTTCCTTGTCTGGGTTACCCACGTGGCTTGGCACATTGTCCCACAGGATGCCGGTTCTGACGGTCTGGCCTTCGAAAGGAATAAAGCTCAGACGTCACCCTGCTTCATGGGTGAGCTCTGAAGCCACACGAAGTCATCTAGATGGAGACAGACAACTACTGTATAATAACAATAATAGTAAGTTATATGTACTGTATATATGTTTATATATATCCTGCTGAGGGACCAAGCACAGTCAAGTTTGCAGAGACACAAAGGAGAATACAGGTCTGAGGGAAGGGGGGATTGGCAGTTGTCCTTCAGTGAGCACAGGGCTTCTGCTCAAGATGCTGGTAACATTTGGGTTGGAGTGCCAGTGCCTGCTGCACAGAGCTGAAGGTACTGATGTCTCTAAATTGTATATATAAGAATGAGGAAAAAGATCCATTTTGTGTTGTGTATATATATATATACACAATTGTGCATATAAGTTCATGTTTCTGTGTGTACGTGTGTGAACAGGCATTGGAGGCCAGAGGTCAACACAGATACTGCCCCTTAATCCCATCTACCTTACTTTTGGTCTGAGCTGGCCTATTAGACTGGACTGGTTAGTCAGTGAGTCCTAGGCAGCTTCTGCCAATGCCTCTCCAGTCTGAAATTATACACTCACTCGACCACACCCAATGCTTTACATGTGAGTTCTGAGGCTCCAACCTATGTTCTTATGCTTCTGTAGTAACAAGTAGCCTACATACTGAGCCAACAACGCAGCCCCTTATGGGGCGCACATGTATGTGTATGTGTGTGCACACACGCATGTGGACAGGCACGTATATCTCCACAGTTAAGAAAACTTCAAATGTACAAATTCAAAGATTGGACTCCAGACTAGGCAAATCATTTCCCCAAGATGAGCAGCCCCCAACTGTATTTGTGTATAAATCAAAGGGATGTGTCTACTGGGTCAGTATTAAATGAAGTCTTGCCTTTTGAAGAATCATGGCAATACTTGGGAAAGTCACAAGGCAATGTCTGTGTTTAAAGGATTAAATTCCCTCTGTAAATTCCTTATTTAATGATAAGCAATCACTGGAGGCCAGATAAAACACACCGTAAGGGAACCATCTCTTGCTCGGCTCAAGTTCAAAGCTGGGAATGCTGCCTGGCTTCCATTTGTTTAGGCATCCAGAGCAATACCATATGGAATCCAAGAGGTGATTCTAACCTTTTATTCTCCTACCACATTGGAGCAAGAGTAAATTGAATTGCTGTCTGAAAAGAGCCAGCTGTGCAAGTTTACTTCCCTTTCATAGCCAGTAGATCTGAGCAGTTATGAGAAAATGTTGCATGGAAATGATTCTAAAATAATTTCCATTCCACACGTGAAAACACCGCCTCCCTCCTGTAAGAGCACGGCTGTTACTTATGCAAGGCAGAACTTTCAAATACCGTCCCCAGGTAGGTAATTCACACGACAGAGACTACTCCATATTCGGCAGTGTATAATTACAAAAGAGAGTTTCATCTTCACACATTTCACACACATTTGTCACGGAACTTTCTGCCTCTGGAATCCTGATGGATCGCTCTGTGAGCGTGCGGGGCTTGAATATGTGTCTCTGGGAACATTCCAGAACTCTAAACTTAAAAATCAAACTTGTAGTAATGAGCAGGATGCAATTGGAATGTCAAGAAACTCGGTTTGCTTTTCCCTTCTGGCCTGCAATTGTGCTCGCACAGAGGGTAGCTTATCTCTTTGTCCACTGTCATTCTACACCGCCAGGGGATGTACTGTAAAAAGTACACAATCATAATTATCATGAGGTTTCATTTAAAATGTCATTCACAGAGAGCTTGATGCCGGAGACAAACTTGTAGACTCTAAATATAATTTGCATTGTAGCTGATTAATTTTATTTCTTTAGTATAAAATGGCAAGACGTCTTAGAATTCTTGGTGTGATACCTGCTGCAGGATTCAGAGGGTGGAAATTTAGCTGGCTGGGTCCTGCTTATGAGGGATCAGCCACTCAGCATCATAGAAGGGCCTCAGTCCACATGGTGGCTCTTCCACACCATAGCGCTGTCTGGCTGGGAACTTTACATGCAAGGTTAGGTATTTGGGATCAAAGCTAGACTCCATGCAGACAGTCCTCCCTCAGGTTCCCACATAGTCTTGTGTCCCTAAGCTTTTGTGCCTCTTATATCAGTTTGTAATGACTGATCTTCCCAAGCAGCCTTCTATCTTGTCATCAAACTAGGAGACCTTCCACAAACTCTGGGCACATCCTACAGGAAAAGCCAACTTCCATCGCTCAGGTTTTATACATGATTTTCTAGTCACTTCCAAGGTTGTGTCTCTTTTCTGCTTCAGAGCGATCTATCATGAAGCAAACAAAAACCCCTTTCCTTTGTAATCTGTACTGAGTGGGCCTTGCCTCTTCCTTAGTCCTGTTCACCAGACTTCTCAGGCCGGAAGGGAGACAGGCAATCAGTCATGTCTCCGTCTCTGGGTATTGTGTGACATCCCTGGCACGGACCCCTTGAGAACTCTTTCATCCTGGTACAAATCCTAGAAGACAGGCGTCCTGCCAGATGGTGCTGTTTTCACCTGGCTACTGCTGGCAGTCTTGCCTGATGAAGGCTGTGATATGAATTGGACCTCACACCTTGGCAGCCTCTCCTCACACTTGGAATTCTGTGGAGGCGTTAGTGCTGGAGCGAGGGAAGGGAGAAAACATGCTTGCTGCCTCCACAGTGCTAGCCTGCCTCCAACTGTACACATCTGTTTCTGGAATTTCAGCCACCTGACCCTACCCCTGCCAGTCACATGGCCGGGGGGAGGCTTCCAAGCATATGTGGGAAAAATGCTTAAAATCTTTTTACAACCCTGAAGCAGTGGCCGATGGGTGGGAAAGCTACCACCTTTGCTCTTTCTTCCCCATAACTGGGTGATGATTGTAGCTGCCTTTTAAGCAATGATGTGTTTGAAGTTGACGTGTTCGAACAACTTGGTTGGTATTAGCTGGGGAATGTTTTGGAGAGCAGGGACCGTGACTCCTTTGTCTGCCACTGAAAGGTTTGTGTGACAGCTGGTGCAGCGTGGGCAGCTCACACCGCTGAAGGAGGAACAAGACGGAATTTCTACCTTCTATGGACCTACAGTCCACAAACCATGGCACGGAGGAGCCCCTGAAGCAGAAGCCACCTGATGTGGTGTTGTAAGGGGAGCTGCTTGTCGGTTCCTGGCTGCTCAGCCCAGAAGTAGTCACACAGAAACTGTATCATTTAAAGCATTGCTTGGTCCATTAGCTCTAGCTTCTGGTTGGCTGATACTTATATCTTGATTTAACCTATCTCTATTAATCTGTGCATCACCACGAGGTCGTGGCCTACCAGCAAAGTTTCAGCACGTCTGTCTCCAGCAGCGGCTCCGTGGTGTCTCTCTCTGACTCAGCCCTTCTTCCTCCCAGCATTCAGTTTAGTTTTCCCTGCCTTGCTCTGTACCCCTCTAGTTCTGCTATAGGCTCAAAGCAGTTCCTTTATTAACCAATGATATTCACAGCACACAGAGGGGAACCCCACATCAACGTGGGGGAACTTTGACTGGTCTAGGCAGGGTTACCAGACAGATTCGAGACCTGACACTAACAGTTAGCTGAGCCTCATGTCTCTGCAAAGCTGGGTGGGAGACAGTCATGCCTGTTGACTTTAAGGCCATAAGCTTTCAAGGAGCACATGTCCAGTGGTCGCCCTAGTCCTCCACCTGCCGTATGTTCAGTTCCTCCTGGGCTCTGTGCTTGTGCTGATAATGAAATGCTGAGCCAAAGAGACCCTGTCCTTCCCTCACAGAGCCAACAGGCTTCCAGATGACACAGCATTTAGTAAACAACAGTAATGGTGGCCAGCACTGATGCTCAGAATGGAGTCTGTATGTGTGCAGTCAGATTTTAATGAACATGATTGATAATTCTCATGTTGAGAGATGGGGCAGAAAGACAGGAGCGTAGTGGAGGGATGGGAGAGAGAAGGGAAGAGGAAATAATTTTAATAGTTTGATACCTTGTCCCTCAGACACGTTGTGACCAGATTTTCTCTTCCATCACCCTCTGCCAATTCTCTGCTTCTCAGGGACTCTGAAGGTGAGATACGCGGTGGGTGACAGAAGGCTTTGTAGTGCATGAGCTCATGCGCACGCTGCCTGCTGAGTATGACGGGTCTCAGTCCAAGTGCTCATGATCTGCACCGATCATGGGTGATTCATAAGCTTGGTGGTTTATTCTGAACATATGTCCTTTCCTGAAAATTGACTTTAAAACTAACCACAGGGTTGAGGTAGCTGGCATTTGAAGTTGCAGCTTGGGTAGCAAGGGCTTGTGTCCCATAGGCTACTTGCCTGGCATGAGACCACACATTTTACTGGGAGCAGGGTCAAAGTTCTAACAATCTCCTCTAGAGTTTGGGCCCAAAGGCTAGCAGGAAACAAAGGGGACTTTGCTGGTAGTTGTCTCAAGTACAGTTTTCTTTAAACGCTGCACAAATGGCTACCGTGGTATTGGGGAGTTCTAGGTAGTATCAAATTTCCTCCCACCCATGGCCTCAAAGAGCACTGCAGTGTTATCCTGATCCCTAAAACTTAACACACAGGCCATGGTTCTTGACACAGATCCGACGTCTCTCTCACTGACATGAGAGGAACTGAAGGAAAAGGTGTCTATCCTTTGTAATGGCTGCAATCCCACCAGCCTCCAAGCGGCTTTGGGGAAGCCATGACCCAAAGGGTCATGTCACTCTGAATTTACTTGCGTAGTTTGGGCCTCAGAAATTCTCACCTTCATGAATAGAGCAGCAAAGTCATTTTGGAAAGGGAACCAGTGGCCAAATTAATTCTTTTATGAAGCTGTCGGATTTGATTAAGTTGTTAGACTACATTTTAAAACTCATTAACAGGGTCTATCAAGCCATTTTGTAAGTGGATTTTTTTTTGGTAATGTCTTTATATTTATTGTCCTCAAAGGCTTTGGTGTCAATCAAAATAGATGACAATGCTAAATCACTGGTGTCGGAACATAATTCAGCACTGGGTGAATTCTGCTGTCTCCATGAAATATGACCTTGCAAGAGAGCCTGATTTGCCTGCTCTCTTTTCTGATAAGAAAAGTATATTTATAACCACACTGTGGCTGTGTGTGTATTTCACAGTGTGTATTCCACACCAAGTTACTTTAATCATAAAGAGATTCTCTCTGATAGCAGGCATGGGTTAAAGGAGAAATTTAAAAATAGTTCCTTTCCCTAACTCTCTTTTTTGACCAAAGCTACCTCAAATAGTTTCTAAGCCAGGAAGCTTCCAGCAGAGGGAAAGTCCCAGTTGAAAACAGAGTGGGATATGGCATTCCTGAGTTCGCCGGATGGCAGGAAGAGGAGACGGTGGGATAGATACGTGCAAAGAGCATCTTCTAGAACCAAAAGCTAAAACACAGCACAGTAGAGAATCAACTGATTAGCCATGAGGGAAAAGGACCCTGATGGAATTTGTCTTTACAAGTTTCTATAACCTTTAACAAATTCCTTAAGTGGAGATCTCAGATTTGCCAGATAAGTCGTTACCACCATCAGTGCTAGTACTACAAGAAAAATATAAATAGGATCCAACCCTCTTGTGACCAAAGATCAGTGTAGCAATAGTCCATATTTCTCACAAATTAATTAGAAAAAGCTGCAGAGAATTGTAACTCAGAAGTAGGGGACGGGTGGTACTGGGGAGTGGGTCCCAAGAAGGCAGTGTAAATTAGGCGGATAAAGCGTTCATTAGCAACCATCGCCAGAGCTCTTGGTATGTTTCTAAATCTGTGTGAAGGTAGGGCAGCGAAGAAAAACTTGAGTATGGCCATGCCTTTGGGTCTTAAGTTGGCCAGACAGAAAGATAAAGATGTCACAATAGCGACACAGAGGCAGGTAACGTGCTACAAAAGCAGCAAGGAGCAGCTAGCGTTCACGAGGGGCATCATGGGAGCGCGATACTGGAGGGCAGGGCATGGGGCTGACAGGAACTGTGAAAGGCTGAGGTGTCTAATTCCCTGGGTTAGATAAGGAGAGAGATGTGTTAATGCCAGTGCATCACCAAGCCAGGAAGCAGGGTCTTTGGGAGGTTACGCTCATACAAGTGGCTCTGAGGTTAGCGATACCCAGAGAAGGCACGGCTCGCTTCCAAGCACCCGCGGTTAGACAGTGGGAACACTGTGAGGCGAACACGTGGGAGATTTCTTAGGTGGGGGCAGCAAACAAGAGAAAGATGTCAAGAGTTTTATTTATTTTGTTGCTTACAAAAGAGGACGAGAGGGCCAGATCTGCACACTAGAAGGATGACTTGGCTGCTGGATAAAGAGTCAGAGGGCAGATATTTGGAGTGGGATGGACCCTGGAAGGCTCTTTAGCACTGATGCTGAAACGACAGTAGGGATGAGACAGAGAGGACCAGAGGCAGAGATAGCTTAGGCAAAGGTGAGAGGCAGTGATTTACTTTAAAACATTGTCATTTTAACTCCAGATGTTGGATAGAGTACCAGGGAAGGAAGGCACAGATGACATATCCTTACTGTGACCTTGAGGCCACCTGCACAGGGTACACAGGGGAGAAAGGGCTTGTGAAGTATCCCTGGATATCCCCAAGGAAACTGGCCCTGACATGTAGACCTTGCGGGTTCCTTCCCTACACGGAACCCTAGAGAAAACTGTGAATGTTTTATCTCTTCATGAAAATCCATGCTGGCCATTCTTGTTGTTAGAGAGCAATAATTCTGCCCACAGGCTATGGAGTAAGAATGCCGAAGGTTAGCCGAGGGTTAAGGGAACATGCGCTGTGTGGTGCGGGGCAGGGGAGAATGAGGAGACTGAAGCAAAAGTCCCAGCTAAAGGCGTCCAGCAGGCAGCTAGGTCTGCCACCTAGGCGACCTTGAGCTGGCTTGGACTCTTGCTAGAGAAGATGTGAAAATGAATGCAGAAGAAATGAAAAAGAAAGCTGTCCCAGGAGAGAGATGGGTCTACCAGAGAAGGCAGAGCTGGGAATGCAGAGTGGAACAAGGACATGGGAAGAGGGGACTGTTAGTGGGGAGGGAAGAGCGAGCACTTGGTGGTTTTCAGGCAGTGCTCAGTGGGGGTGTGTTTAAATAACCCAGTGTCCTAGCTTGCAAATCTAGGCATTTGCTGTTTTAGCATTGTGGCATGTGGCTGTTCTCAGCCACTCCTCCCCTTGTCATTTACATATGGCCTCAGACACAGGCCCTTAGAATCATCTTTTATTTGTGTTCCACAAGTCTGCAACCTGTTTTCTATGAATGAAATCCATTTCACAGGGCTGGAGAGATGGCTTTGTGGGTAAGGCACTTGCTGTGTAAGTCTAGGACCTGAGCCACAAGCATGAGAACCCGATCTCAAATCCCCAGGAGCCCTACAAAGTAGGACATGGAATGTGAGCATTTGTAACGCCAGTATTTCTAAAGGAAGACGGGGACAGCAGAATCCCCCCCAGGAGACCGGAGGGTCAGCACGTCTGGCATCCAGAACAGCAAACAGGAGACAAAGTGGAAGCTGAGGACTGGCAGCTGAAGTTGTCCTCCGACTTCAACAAACATACCATGTCATGTACATACTTTAAACACACACACACACACACACACACACACACATTTCAGGAGCCACCTTCCACAGGCTGTGTTGTCTGGCTCATCTTCAGACTGTCTGTCCAGCTTCTCATTTCACCCTCCTTCCTGTTTGTTGCTCTGGAGGCTGACTTTCATTGATAGATCCAGTGTCTGATGGCCGTCTGGCTTTCAAATGGCTGGGACCAAGGAGCACAGTGGCTAGAACTGCGAAGCAAGAGCCGAGTGGGAAGGTTTCCCTCGCTTCATCCCTCTCTCTTCAGGGTGTAGCTCTTCACTGGAAGCATTGTCTGGACCAAGGCTACTGTTCTTACCTAAAAAATATTTATGTGACCCTGGATGGTACATTGATATATAAAGGATGTATACACATCTACTGATGATAAACCATAAAGGAGTTTATTTTAAAAGTGCTCTTTGGCATAGGTATAATTTTCCATTTACTAAAATGAAAGCAAATTTGCATAGTGATTAGATAGATTTGCTTATTTATTTTTATATAAAGAACTAAATCTTGGCTGAATATTTTATCTTGAATATAGATCATATTCAGTGTTTATCAGAGTGGACCAATATTTTGATTTTATAATCATCGATGCTGAGAATGTTGTTTCGCATAGAGATAAAGGACACAGTAGACGAATGTTCAGAGCCATTTCAAGAAATTCTGTTCTAATTCCAAGCCAAAATTTACTGAACAATTTTTTATGAATCTCAATTCAGCAACTCAGACATCAATTTTAAAATCAAATATTCGAACACAATACAACCCAAAGACACACTGATTTGGTACATGCTGGGAAGTGAGTTAGAAACATTAAACATCTTTGTGTTCTGTGTGCTTCTATGAGAGCATAAAAGTTAGTATATACAGTGAGATGCTGAAGCCAATGACATGCAGGAGTCTGAAATTTGGACAGTGTTTGTCAGTGCCGCGGGGTATGACATGGTGATCAGTGCACATGCATGGTGTGCGCTCAGACTCCTGGCTGCAGTGATGCTGTGTGTTGGTGTTGTGGGGTGTGACACAGTGATCAGTGCAAATGCATGGTGTGTGTTCACACTCCTGGCTGCCGTGATCCTGTGGAGTGTCCTACAGGAAAGCCTCACCAGAAGCCCATGGGGTTCATCGTGCATTTGCACTCTGAATTTATTTTTGGTATTTGAGTCTTCAGAAACCTTCTGCTGTTGCCATGTTTTCTCACAACGTCCACATTCAGTCATGTGACTTTGGGACCATGACCCATAGTTTAACTGGCTGAGGTCTAGATAATAACCTTGTGTGGGTGGCCCTGTGCCATTGCTACTCTGTGTCCCTTCCAGTCCTAAAGAGGGTAAGAGCTCCCGCTGTTTATAAACTGAAAAGCTGCAATATGACTTGGCTTCTTTCTCTGAGTCCTGAAAGCGAGCTCTTGTGCCCAGTAGCCCCTTTATTAAACTCTGTAATCATCTAAATTGAGTGTGCTGTCAGGCTGGTTCACTGCCAGGAAGAGATTAGTCCACACAATAATTTGTTGCCTGTGACCCATTTTCCGCCGACTGTCACTGGTGAGGAGTGGGGCTGAGGGGCCTGAGGATGCAAGAGCAGGGTATCTCAGCCAAGGCTCAGGCTTCTTTGTTCTGGAGTCTGCTATCCACAGGGAGCCTCGGACCCCGCACTGCATCCTTCCCTACAGCATCTCTCCTCATCCTCTGCTGAGGACCTGGATGCTTTCCTGACAGAACTGACAGATGAAGGGACAGAACCTCACGTGTCTGGATTCCCAGGTAACTATTATACGAGTTCATGCCCAGAACCATCAATTCTGTGGTGTAGGAGCCCCACATATCTTTCTGTCACTCTGTGAGCAATGTCTGAGCTGCAAGGGTGATATTCCTATGCTATTTCGGGCTCCATAGAGAGAAGCTACAGTGTCAGGAGAAAGAATGTTCACAGCGTAAGAGAGGACAAAGGGCTCCTGGAAATACAGCCTTCTGCCAGCTTCTCCACCCAGAAACCACAGAAGGGGATGGAAAATAAGTCTGAACACAATGATAAAACTTCAGGAGAGTTTTAATATATTTTAAAGGTTTTTTTTTAAGCAATCGAGATATCTGGGATGAGGGAGAAGAGGACTTGGAATCTGAGTGGTAGAAGACTAGAGTTTATATGTCACGAATTGTCACTTTCTGTAGGCAGGGGATGAGAGGAGAGAGCTGTGTCTACCACTATGGCAGAAACTGGCAACTTTCTGCTGCACTGAAGCCACAGGTGAGTTCAGAGGAGGAGAAGGACGCGGGAGGAAGAGGAAGGAGATCAAAAGGAAGATTCAGGAGAAGCACCTCTGCATTTGTGAGCATGCTAGACCACACTAGGCAGAAATGGTGTCCTGGCCATGCCTCAAGCAAAATCTTACCCTGTGGATTCCCAGGCCAGGGGGATGCAAATCACTGGTCGTATATCATCTATGCAAGAATACCCAAAGACAGAAGACAAGGGGCCAAAATGGATCAATAAACTCCAGCCTTCCATAAGATAGCACCAAGGCGAGAAGAAGGATGCAAAGAAAGGGTTTGCCGTGAGCTTGATGGGAAGATGAAACCAGATGTACTCATGGCCTGGCTAAAAAGTATGTCAGGGTTGGAAGAAGAAAGTGTGGCAGGACAGCAGGGCTGGCGGATCCACTACAGAGACACCGTGCCAGGGCGAGAATAGGAGCAATGAGCACAGGAGAGCCAGGGTCATAGGCAAGAACAGGCAGCGTGGAGCCCATAGGAGATGAATGAAAGTTAGCAAAATGAAACAGGCTTCAGAAGGGTCCAGAACGGCTGAATGAGGCTGTCACTGGGCTCCTTACAGAAGAAAAAAATCTTTAATAAGAATTGCTTCAGTCATGGTGTCTCTTCAAAGCCACAGAGCAGTGATGAAGACAGTTTCTTGTTGTTGAAACTAATAATGGACAAAATTCAGTCAACCTAAACTTTAGGGCAAAGTTCGAAGGAAATAAACATTTAGTAATTCTATTAAAACTAGAAGAAACATGAGTAAGCAAATCGATGCAGCATGTGATGGTTAACCTGTTGTCAACCTGGTGAGCGCCGGAAGAACCACGTGGGAGGGGAGCCTCTGGACAGACCTTGGCTCGGCTGGTAGAGTAGGGACCTACCATTGTGGGCAGCACCATCCCCTGGACTAGGACCTGGGCTACCCCTATAAAGGGCTGAGCAGAGCCTGCACTGTCCTCTGCTTTTGATGGTGGATGTCATCTGACCAGCTGCCCAAGGCTCCTGCTGCCTCCACCTCCCTACAGCAGTAGGCTGTAACCTTGAATTGTGAGCTGAAGTAAACTTTCTCTGGAGTCCTTTTTTTTTCAAGACGCCCTATCACAGAGACAAGAAAAGAAACTAAGGCCTAGCCTAATTAGAAACCCAGGCAGAGCGAAGTAACTGGAAGGAGAGCTTGCTTGTGTCCTGTTGTCAAGAGCTTGACGCTAAAGCTACATAAAAACACAGAGACAGACACTTTTAACGATATCTTGGCAAACACTAGGTACAGTATGGCAGGCTAAAATCACGACACCACAGGACGTGCAGCGAGACAGGCACCAACTGCTTTATTGCTCAGAGACACACTAACAAGAATAGAGAATCTCTGTAGAAAACCGAGAGCAGTTTTACAATTAGAAAGTAACATACAGGTGCTGGGGTGGTGGCTCAGTCATCAAGCACTTGCCTCACACGCATGAGGACCATGTAAAAGCCAGGCACAGTGGACCTGTGATTCCAGCAACGCGAAGATGGAAGGCAGAGAAACAGCACCTTGGAAGTCTGCTGGCCAGTTTGTCCAACCTACTGTACAGTTCAAGGCTTAAACTGGCCTACACTTGTAAACACACCTACATCTGTGTGCACCTGCATACATGGTGCATACACACATATGAACATACACATCTATGTACACCATACATGGTACATACACACACATGAACACACTCATCTGTGTGCACCTGAATATGTGGTGTACATGCATATATGAACACAAGCACACACATTTGTATGCACCTGTATACATGGTAATAACACATATGAACACACACGAACATCTGTTTGTACCTGGATATGTGGTGATTACACACACGTGAACACACACATCTGTGCGCACCTGCATATGTAGTGCATATACACATACGAACACATGTACATATACATCAGTGTATACCTGCATATGTGGTGCATCCACACATATGAACACATATCTACACACATCAGTGTGCACCTACATATGTGGTACTTATACACATTTGAACACATGTCTACATACATCAGTGTGCACCTACATATGTGGTACTTATACACATTTGAACACATGTCTACACACATCAGTGTGCACCTACATATGTGGTTCATATACACATAAGAACACACACAAACATCTGCATGTACCTGGGTATGTGGTGCATGCCCACACATGAACACATGTGTACACACACATCTGTGGGCGCCTGCATTATGTGGTACATCTACACATATGAACATATGTACACACACATCTGTGTGCACCACACATATGAACACATTCAACGTAACCAATAGAGAATAAGTATCCACATTCTAATGTTAGTAGATTGCATATCTTCACAAAGAAAATGAAGGGAAAGAAACAGGCCATAAAGGGAATAGTTTAAAGGTTTAGGGGACACACACCGTGCAAGGGAAATCATACAAGTGCTATGGAGGATCTAACTCGAGACAAATTATCTGAGGACGGTTAGCGATTCAGGAGAAAAAAGGAAAAAGAATAAAACTATCAGGCAACATTAAACAAAGTCTAGCAGAAGTCTTTATTGTGACAGAGCATTGTAGCTAACGTTATCTACCCTAACATTTATAAAGCACAGTCTGTAGTCAGGGGTTACCATTAGCCCTTCAGAGCTGCAAACTTCTAAACATTGCCCCAATTCAGGGGCATGGTTGCTAGGATTGTCTCTTGTCCTCCTAGATGGCTGGAAAGACACATGGGCAGTAAATAGTAACGTGAGAATTAAACCCAGTCCATTTACATCCTGTGATTAATGACTACATTTCTTGCAGATCAAGGCAAAAAGCATGAAATGAGAGAAATGAATGTTAATGATGTAATTCATGATGCAGAATGTAACAGCCATGTACTATGGACACATAGTACATCAAGAAGGGAGTGTCATGATTGATGGAGCGGGGGCTAAGAACATTTAAAAAGAAAAATAAGTAGAACAGTGAAAATATCTTTAATTTCAACAGCAATAATTCACATAACACATTTTAGTTAACATGAACAACCCAATGGCCATTGTTATGTTCATAGAGTTGTGTATCTGCAGATATAATGAATTTTAGGACATTTTACCTTATGTTTCCCCCACAATTTTAAGTCCCCACCTACATTTCCATGGGTCTGTGCCCAGTCCTAATTAGCAACCACTAATCTAATTTCTGTCCTAGTACATTAGACTATCCTGGGCATTGATTGCATGTAAATGATATTTTTTAAAGGATTTTTTTTTGTGTGTAAGTATTTGTGCAGCACATGCACAATGTCTGAGAAAGACAGAAGAAAACACCCTAGAGCTGGAGCTGCAGATGCGTGTGAGCTGCAGTGTGAGCGCTGGGACCGAACCTACGTCCTCCGCAGGAGCAGCAATGCTCTTGACCACTGAGCCACCTCCCCAGCCCCATCAATGCAGCTATTTTACTGTATGGGAAACTTGACTTAGTTCTTTATCTTTCCATCATGTGTTGAAAGTCATTTGTATCTAGCAGGTAAAGTCATTGGTACCAATTTCTGAGTGATACATCATTGTGTGGACATAACCACGTTTTTAATCTATCAGTTGATCCCTTGATGTGTTCCCCTGTTTGGACTCTTATGTACGGTTCTAACAGTAACTGTGCCCTTAGAAAATTCTATGTGAACATGCGCTTTCTCTCGGGTGGATTTATCCCGTCACTGGGTAATGGTATGCTTAGGATTAGCCGCCAGAGTGCTTCCCAAGTGGGTGCAGCAGTTTGCATTCCATCAGCCAACTGCAAGCGCGCCTGTTTCCTGCGTCCTAGCCAGCATGTGTTAGTTGGCATCCTTTTTAATGCAGCTGTCCTGTGGTGTCTCATTTCCTTGGTGACAGGTGACGGTCAGCACTTTCCCAAATATTTCTTGGTTGTTTACGTATCGTCTTTGGAGGAGGTCCTCGGCCCATGGTTAAACTGAGTTGTTTGTCTTCCTTGAATTATAATAGCTTTATGTACATTCTAGATGTAAATCCCTCATTAGCTGCATTCTTAGCTGACATGTTCCCTCACTCTTTGAGCTGTCGTTTTGCTGATATCCCTATAGAACATGACTGGTTTAAATTGTGGTGATTTCCATTTTAGTCACAATTTTTGAAAAATGTATGTGTTTCTCTCATCACATGTAAGAACATATCAGACTATCAAAGTCATGATTATACCTTTAATTTATTTGAGGAATTTTAGCTTTCTCTTTATACCTAATAGTTGATTCCTTTTCAGTTGATATTTGTTCATGGTGTAGGATAGAACTTCAACTTCCTTCCTATATAGACATCCACTTCTTCCCACATCGCTTGCTGGGGGGAAAAAACCCAGTGGCTGCTTGACTCCGCCTACACTCTCTATATATCTCTGTTCTCCATTTAAAGGAGGCTCAGTCCCTTCTTTCTGCTCATAGCACACTGGAGGGAAAAATAGGTAAGGGGTTAAAAAGTGCCATATGTCATGGCCGGGGTCAGGCTGATGGCACACTCGGAAATGAATGCATTCTTTGTTACAGCTGTCACAAAAATTAATGGCATACAAAGACTCAGTAACTTTAAAAATGATAGACTCAAGTTCAGAAAACAAAATACCACTCAGATGCTCAAAGCCTTTCCCTCGTCACAGAGAGGTTACAAGTGCTGAAAAATCCAACTATTCATTAAAAACAGCAAAAATATAAAACTATCACATGCTAAAATCCACCTAATACTACTGGAGGACTTCACATAGAAATTGATGCAAATATTAATATGTTATTGATTTTACTTAAATAACAAAGCAGAGCAAAATTAAATGTAGTTGACATGAAATAGACATGCTAGAACCTGGTCACTCATGTGTGACTGCAGATATCAGGTGGCTGTTACAGACTAAGGACCCAAAGCCTTACATGACGCCTACCCTTCAGTGAGGACCAATGTGGTCGGTAAACAGAGACTGCACTTTTGTTTCCTGGCCACCCAGATCTGAGTAATCACACAAAAATCATATTAATTACAACACTGTTTGGCCAATGGCTCAGGCGTATTTCTAGCTAGCTCTTTTATCTTAAAATTAACCCATTTCTGTTAGTCTATGCATTTCCATGTGGCCATGGCATTACCTCATTTTCTACATATCTTGTTTCCTTGGCAGCTGGTGGCTGCTTGATTCTGCTTGAATATATATATTCTATTCAGATTTCTTGCCTGGCTTTACTCTGCTAAGCCATTGGCCAAAACAGCTTTATTCATCAATCAATAAAAGCAACTCATTCCCCATCAATGGTCTTAACATGGCTCCTACACATCAGTGGGGACCCACAAGCGTCCACAGCTCTTACACTGCATGAGGAGCCTTTTATAGCTCATACATTTCAGAAAAATCATTAGCACTCATGACTAGAAATAAAGACTAAAGTCATAGAGCATTATTGTTCTTGGTTTCATAGTACAGAAATCTAAAAGTATTAGCTGTTACTGGTGGGAATAGTGTGTGAAATATTGATAGTGGGAATATAAACTACATCAATGCATATGGCAGATAACTGGCAGTGTCCATCAAGATGACAAATGTATTCACTGGTATCCTCGGCACCTCACTTTTCAGAAACAGATTGCATAGATAATATATTGTCCTATGCTAAGCAGTACTTATACTATGCTTTCAGGTTTATACAAAGAAGTAATTAGAAACATCTCAAATTTCACAAATAAGGAACTAGATGCATAAAGTGTGGCATATGTATTTGAGAGAAACGTACAAGATTTTATAAAGCAATGAAGAGTATTATGTACGGAGATGAAAGCCAAGATTCAAGGTCTGGAAATGTGAGCCCCAGTCACTTGTAAAACATGCCATCACTCTTATAAAGCTGGAAGGATACTAAACTTTCTTTTATTGATATATATCCTATATATATTCTTATATTGATGTATACATACATTATATGTGTATACACACATATATGTATACACACATATATATTCATAATTATGTTTGTTTGGATATGGGTCTGTTCATGTGAGTGCAGTGCCCACAGAGGCCAAGAGGATTCCCTGGAGCTGGAGTTACAGGCAGCTTGAGCCTGTAACAGTTCTGAGCCACCTGAGGTGGCTGCTGGGAACTAAGCTCCGTCTGCACGAGCAGTACATTCTCATAAACCCTGAAGTATCTTTGACTCCACATAAACTATTTCTCGATCAATGCAAACCTTAAAACAGATAAGATTTATGGAGCCAGGCATGTGAACTGGGTAGACGGAGTCTTTGTTAGGAAGGACTCTTAACGCTATGATCTCTTATAATCTCAGATATGCACATACACCCTAGTTGTGATCTTAACAACACAGCAGAGGGTTGCTTCATACGTCCTGCTGATGAGTAGATATTTTAGACCAGTTTATTCACCAAGAACAATTAGAAAAGTTGAAAAATGCTTTTAAAGTCTCTTGAAGGCTTTGAAAGGATAACAAAATGATGAAACTCAACAAGGTGAGCTCGGGATCAAGGGCACAGAGGGATTCTGGCTTTGGGGATTATTTTTCTCTGGAGGATTTTACAGTTTGGAGTGGCCACTTAGATGCTCTAGCACAAAGCCACAATAGGAGCCGACCTCGGGAGACCTCGGGTGCTCTCCTCCTCTGATACACAATCTGAAATAACGATTACCACTTCATGAGTGACAAAGACGAGACCGAGAACTAAGGTTTAGAAACTGGAAAATTAAGTAGAAGTACGGTGGAGACTATAGAATTAAAACCTGACAAGAAATCGATTTAGAAAGTGGGCTGTTAGGTACAGCAACAGACCAGCAGGCAAGTTATGGATCAGAGTGCAAGATGATACCTGGAGGGAAGCTGGAGGAGGAGGGCAGGGCTGAAGACTGCAGGTGAAATGAGGGACCCAGGAGCTGTGGAAATGTTGAACTCAAGCGCAAGTGGATTTCCAGATAAGGAGTGGAGGGCGGGAGCCAGGCTCTCGGCTGCCTTCCCCACAAGGAAAAAGAACGTAATGCTGCACCAGAGCCCTGAAAGCCTGAAGCAGGAGGGCAGCGACACAATGCTCCTACACAGGCATGGCTAAATAAAGTATCAAAAAATAAACTGATTGTTTTAAAAATATTGGGAACTGCTGTGCAGTGAGGGTGCACGCCGTTGGTTCCAGCACTAGGGAAGCAGGGGCAGGTGGATCTCTGAGTTTGAGGCCAGCCGGATCTAACAGAGCGACCCTGCAGGACAGCCGGGGCTACACAGAGAAACCCTGCTGCAAAAAGTGAAAGTGAGAAGATGGTTGTCACTGGTCAGGGACACTCAAATATGGAAAGATGCTAAGACTTATGGGAACAATCCTGGATGAAAAAGTTGGTACTGTGGAAAACACAGAAGAATGAGACAGTGTAGCTCAAAAAGCTCAAGTCATTGAAGTGAATACTGGTTATAAGAGGCCACACTATTTGGGAGCTTTCGAATCCCCAGGGCTTTATGATAGCAGTCAGGTGACTCTGGACTGGAGCCTCAGAATTAAAGTATCCTAACAATCCAAGGAAGTTAAGCTGCCAACTGGCATTAGGCTTTGGTTGGGCAGAGAAAGCAAGCTTTAACTGATGGCTTAACAGAGTAACAGGGGAGGAACACGGCCATCAGAATGTATGTAGGAAGATGGCTAGGTGCATGTCAATGTCCCTCCATGGAAAACATGTTCAGCAAGTCAGCTGTCCCAGAAGGAACGACAAAAACCACCACGGCAACCAGTAGCAGCTCTGGAGAGTGCCCAGATCCAACTTTCGTTGCTATCACTAACTGTTGAAGACAGAGCAATTTACAAACTGTTAAGCTTATTTGACCAACAATTCTTGAGTCTGGGAACCTGGGGTCATGAAGCCCTCATAGCTTAGTCTGTGTTGAGGGTGCTTACTATTCATTGTAATGTGACCAGAGAGGGCACGTGGTCCCTGCTTCCTCCTCCTCCTCTCTAGTTTTGAAATACATTCTCACTATGTAACCCTGGCTGTCCTGGAACATGCTTTGTAGACCAGGCTGGCCTCAACCTCTGCCTGCCTCTGCCTTCCAAGTGCTGGAATTAAAGGTGTCTTCCACCATGAGCAACCTGTTCTTTTTTTTTAAAATTAATTAATTTATTTTTTAAGAATATACCAATCTAAATTCCCACTCCCTCCCCTCCTCCCATTCCCTCCACACACACCCCTACCCCACCCCCATTCAGTCTTCAGAGAGAGTAAGGCACTTTGCTTTGTGGAAGGTCCAAGGCCCTTCCTACTACATCTAGGCTGAGCAAGGTATCCATCCAAAGAAAATAGGATCCCCCCAAAAACAGTACATGTAGTAGAAATAAATTCCAGTGTCACTATCAGTGGCCCCTCAGTCTGTCCCAACTGTCAATCATATTCAGTGGGACTAGTTTGATCCTATGCTTATTCCTTCCCAGTCCAGCTGTAGTTGGTGAGCTCCTATTAGCTCATGCAAACTGTTACAGTGGGTGTACCCCTCATGGTCCTGACCTCTTTGCTCATATTCTCATTCCTTCTACTCTTCACTGGACCTTGGGAGCTCAGTCAGTGCTCCAGTGTGGGTCTCTGCCTCTGTTTCCATCTGTTGTTGGACAAAGGTTCTATGGTGATATTTAAGATAATGATCAGTCTGACTACAGGCCAAGGCCAGTTCAGGCACCCTCTCTTCTATTGCTTAGGGTCCTAGCCGGGGTCATCCTTGTAGATTCCTGGGGATTTTTCTAGAGCCAGGTTTCTTGCTCACCCTATAATGGCTCCCTCAATCCAGATATCTCTTTCCTTGCTCTCATATCTGTCCTTCCTCCATCCCGACTATCCCATTCCCTCAAGTTCTCCTCAACCCTACTCTTCTGGAAATTGGAAACAGTCCACCTGGAAATTGGAAGCAGACAAGATACCAGACAAAATTGGGAGCATGGGGGTGGGGGTTAGAAGGAGGAGGAGAAGGGAGAGAGAAGAGAGTTGAGAAGAAAGGCAACCTGTTTTTCCAAAGCTGAGTTGCCATCCATGGGGACCTCCTCATGCCCTTGGCACATTATAGGTTTACCTCAGACATTCCACCTCCATAGAGCATCTAATACAGACATTCCACCTCCATAGATCATCTAATGTAGACATCCACCTCCACAGAGCATCTAACAGACATTCCACCTCCATAGAGCATCTAATGTAGACATCCACCTCCATAGAACATCTAATGTAGACATCACCTCCATAGAGCATCTAATGTAGACATCACCTCCATAGAACATCTAATGTAGACATTCACCTCCATAGAGCATCTAATGTAGACATCCACCTCCATAGAGCATCTAACGTAGACATCCACCTCCATAGAACATCTAATGTAGACATCACCTCCATAGAACATCTAATGTAGACATCACCTCCATAGAACATCTAATGTAGACATCACCTCCATAGAACATCTAATGTAGACATCCACCTCCATAGAGCATCTAATGTAGACATCACCTCCATAGAACATCTAATGTAGACATCCACCTCCATAGAACATCTAACACAGACTCGGAGGAGTGACGTTTCTAAAGTCTAAACAATGGCCATGTTCAAAGACTACCAGCAAGACATAATTTCTTTATTTACCAACGTGATTGTTTTATGCTGCAAATTCAAGAGAATCCCAGGTGCCTTGGTGAGCGAAAATGAAGAGTTCTGGCTCCATGCGAAGCAAGATTCTCAAAGCCCAAACTCAAAGAAAAACAGAGGTCTTGACAAAGAAACGGGCAAAGCTAAGTTGTATAAGGTGACTACATTATAAAGAGCAGTAAGGGAATGGCTATAGAGAAAGTCACCTCAGGAATTTCTGAGCCCGTGGCATGCAGAAGCAGAGTCAGGAGGCTAGAGGTGACAGAAGGTGGAAGTCGCTAAGGATTCTGAGTTTTTCTGGAGGGCGATGGACTCCCTGGGCAGCCTTGCTGAGCCAATGTAAACGATCAGTTTGTTTTTTGAAGAAGGTGCCTCTGGGTGATTGTGGGCTGGAAAAGAACAAAACTGGAAGTAGGAAAACCAGAAACTGACCAATCAACCAGGAAAAAGAGTCGTCTTTAGAGTCTCCAAGAAGGAGCCTGGATCTGTCAACAGATTGCCTCTTAGATTGGGAACCCATGTCACAATGATAATACATAGAAGTATTAAGTTGGGTTTCTTCAAGCTCCTTGGGTTGTGATAGTACACGGAAGCACCGTAGAAACTGGGACAAACCACTGTTCTAAGCCAGCGGCCTTGTTCATCTCTACTCCCAAAGTCCTGCCTCCATAGCCCACCGTCTCTGTCCCCAGTCTTCCCACCAACCCCTTCCATCTTCTCGTGCACAATGCTTCCACCTGAGGGTGAGATGTGTTCTAAGAGCTCTGCTTTCAGGGCTGATGCTACCCCCATCTCAGTATGTATGTGACACAAGCGACTCCATTAAAAAGTCAAGGTTCAGCTATTTCCCTCAGAGCTCTTGGCTGGTGGTAAGGAACTGCAAACCGCTGTTCACTTCTGGAGTAAATAGACGCCGCTAACGAATGGAGGAAAGCAGCTACGTTACTGTTTCTTTCGAACAATAAAGACAGGTTGATTAAAATGCAAGGTGATGCGTGATACCTTTAACAAGGTGTGTTGGTGCAAACATGCAATCCAGCGCCTAGAGCAGAGGCAGGAGGATCGTGTGTTGGGAGGGAGGTTGGATTTGATAGTTTGCTGGTTGAAAAACATAAACATTAAAAACATTAAACAGAAGTGTTCAAGGAGAGACTGAACTAGGAAGTAAGACTGTTGACAGAATAGGTGTAGTGTAGTTCAGAGGCTTCGTGTTAGAACTCTTTATTATGCTTTCAACAAACTGCTTTTCTTAACATTCGCATGTGTGTGCGTGCATGTGTGTGTGTGTGTGTGTGTGTATGTGTGTGTGTATAGTAGTAGTAGTAGTAGAGGGAGAGAGAATTCATTAATAGACTCAATTATTTTCTCTTTAAATAGCGGCTTTAATGCCCTGTGCCCCTTCATGCCTTTAGGACTTTCGGTTGCTGTTGAAAATAAAAATGCTTCATAGATTTGCTCAGGTAAGCAAGTGCTTGTTAACCTGAAGGAGATGACAGTATCACATGCAGCCTCTGAGCACCGAATATGTCGTTTCATTTCTTCAAGTCCTCTTGATGGTGGGCTATACACATGTGACCTTCCCGTGAGCTGCCTGGCGTCCCTGTGTGCAGCCGCCCTTCCCACTGTCTTTCCGCTCTAACTACCCAGCCATGACTGCTAGGGAGCGCTGCTCTCTGCCAGCCAGCCAGGAGCTCTGAATTTTTTATCATGTTTTCTTAAGCCTTCTTCAGCTCTCCCTCCTAGCTATTCTACCTGTCTCTCAGCCTGTATATTTATTCAGTAGCTCCAGCATCTTTGTCAGAGCTTACCAAACAATTGACTTTAAAAATAAGCAGCCGGCTGTTGATCTGCTTTGGTGGCGAGTTGACGTTCACTTGCTCTTAGACTTTCATTTTCCAATCACTGGTTGTTCTGCATTAGTGATTTCACTCCAGCAACGATAACTCTTTATTTGGTGTGTCCTGTGAGTCAGTCTCTGCTCTAGGCGCCTGGAGAGATAGATCTTGTTCCTTAGTGGAGTGACTTGTAGCATTTCCTCTGCATCGGAGGAGCCCCTCCTGGAGGAGGAAGGGAAGCGCTTAGGAGCTTGAGGAGCTCTTGGAACATACAAGTCCCAGGAAGCCTGGAAAGTTCCAAGAATCCCAAGCTCCCTCCCCGCAAGCTGTGCCTGGGGAAAACAATTACTGGGTGTGGAGGTGAGTAGGGAACTCTTGGATAAAACTGTCCACAAGCTGTGAGGGAAATCTGGGGTCGTCACTCATGCTGGGGTGTACTTTTAGGTGACGGTACTGCCTTAGTGTCATCCGAGCTCCTAAAGGTGACCCCAATAAACTCACTGTTTCACTACAATGGGTGGAGCAATTTCCTTGGTGCCTTTTTGGGGTAAAAATGTTCCCATTTCCCCAGGAAAAATCATGCAACAGTGGTTAGGGAGGAGGACACTGTAGTGAAGGACCCTGGACGAGACGATGGGAAGGAACACCTTCATAGTTCCAGTTTTTGTGTGGACATGGAACCCAGACCTATGAAGACAACTGTTTTGACAGAGCTGTGTTTGATCTGTATCTAAGTGATGCCCATATAAACAATAAAAAGAGATGCAGAGCTGTATTCCAGGGAGTGGGGGACTCCTACAAGTTCTCTTTCTCCCCACGACAAGGAAAACCGTGGATGCTTCACCCATGTGGGGGAGACACCATGCAATTCCCCTGTCCCCTGTCTTTACTGCTCTTTCCTGGCCCTCTGGGGAAACGAGCACACTGTGAATGACTGTAAACAGAGAGGTGTGGCACCCAGGGTCTGGATAATGCCTCTTGAATTTGCAATGCAGAAATTCTTAATTTGGTTCACAGTCAGCTTCAGCCCAAATAGCTTAGTGAGGAAAGCTGAGGCAGTTGTTTAGGTGGATAATCTGTGGATATACCTAGAAAATACATACTAAAGGAGATTATTGATCAATTTCCATTGTCACCACTTCCGGAAGTTGAATTGTCCAAACACGTCACCATTTCAGATTTCAGGGTACTTCTATGTTTTACCCTACTCAGGTGCTTTCTTTTTAAAATATCAATCTCTCAGAAAAATTAAACTGTGGTCGTGTGTGTGTGTGTGTGTGTGTGTGTGTGTACACTACAGAGCTGTGTACATACTAGTGTGGTGGTAAGAGGCTGACATTGACCCTCTTCCTCAATTGCGTTCCACCTAGTTTTTTTGAGTCAGGGTCTCTCACTGAACCTAGATAGAGTTCACCTATTCCACCAGAAGCTGCCTGCCATCTCCATTCATTCTTCCGTCTGCCTTCTAGGGACTAAGGCCAGGGGTTTGAGCCACCACACCTGGCTCTCCACATGTGTGCTGGCTCTGCCTCCTAGGGGCTAAGGTCACCGGTCTGAGCCACCACACCTGGCTGTCCACGTGAGTGCTGGGTGCTGAGCTCAGATTCTCAGATTTATATGATGAACATTTACCTGACTGGGGCATCTCCCAAGAACACTATGCTACTCTTGATGGAACACTTCTCATAATCTCAGGAGGCTTTCAAAGGAGGCTGAATTGTCTCTAGAGTTCTTTGGGAGTGACTCTGTTGGAAATCCTTGGGGACAAGGGTAGAGTTGCTGCTCAGAAGTAGAAACCTTCACAGAGAATCCTGGGCCATAGGCAAGGAACTGAGACTATGGTGACCTTCAGAGCTGCCCTGAGGAGTTCGATCAGCATCCAGATCGACATGCAGTTGGTACTGAAAAATCTTAGGAGGAGGAAGGGCCAAGAGGCTGGCTGTCCCCATCTGCTAAGACGTTTGCAATGAAGCTTTCCTCTTCCCCAGTCCATTAACTTCAGAAACCATCAGCCATGTTTGGACAAGCCCTAGCTCCCCCGTCCCCAGTTTTCTAAGCATCTGTCATTTTCTGGGTAAAGTAGGCCATGATTCCTTATGTTCTCCTGTGCCCACAGGCAATGACAAAAGGTCTGGACAAACAAGCCCAAAGCAAGGAATAACTGCAGAAGAACTAAAGAGTTAAAAAAAAGGAGGGGCAGGAAAAGAGAAAAAATATAAATAAAATATCTTACTATCATTTAAAATGAGAAATACATAATTATATTAATATTAAAACATCAAGACGTTCCAATAAATGCATAAATATACATGGGCTTAGAGTTTCTATTCATTACATAAAATGGATATTTTCTCATGTGTTCTGCAAACCCTACAAGGATGAACAATGACAGCAAATGAGACAACCCATGATCCCTGTCATCTCCATAGCTGGGGGACAGACGGAGGTGCCATCATTTTTTTCTACCCACTTGTAGGGAAGCGGTTTGAAACCTCCAGAGCCAGCTCTGCAGCCTGGCTGGAGATGAGAACTGGCTGGACAGCACTCAGGAAGGAGAGAGCAGGAGGCCGCAAGATGGCAAGGACTGAGAAAGTCACATCATGGGGAAATGCCACACCCAGGATAAATCATAGATCACAGAACTGCTTGTGAGAGACAAGCGGAGGGTCTGGAGAGTGCAGAAGCCCCACGGTGGGAGACTGGGAGCTGCAGCTATTTGGGGGAAAGAGTGAAACTCTTGGTGGGCACAAAGGGTGGATGCAAATGTTTGAAACCACAAGTCTATCAGGAAAGGAAGAGAAGGCAAGCTGTCATACCCCAACACAGGCTCAGGGCTAAGAAGGCAGCTCAGTGCTGGACTGCCTGAGTAACGGTACAAAGGCCCTGGGTTCGATCCCTGGTGCTACTCCCTGAAATGGTGCCTTCCATTTCAAATTACAAAATGTTTTTTATTTTATATTTTGTGTGTGAATGTTTTGCCTGAATTTATATCTGTATACCAACTGCCTGCAGTGCCCACAGAGACCAGAAGAGGGCATCAGATCCCTGGAACTGGAGTTACAGATGGTTGTGAGCCACCATGTGGGTGTTGGGAATTGAACCCAGGTCCTCTGGGAGAGCAGGCATCGCTCTCAACAGCTGAGCCATCTCTCCAGTCCCAGTTCCATCCCTGTTAAAGAACATGAGCTTTACTCTGCTAATAGAAGACAATGCTTTTGAGCTAGGAAACCAAGCAGGCTGTGACTTTATCTGTTTCTGCTGGTCTGGGAAAATGCAAGACAGAGGCGGAAGAGCACATGGCGCCTCCACAAACCCAGCATGAGAGTGTAGTGTATGAGGGTGAACATTGTTCTCCAAGCAACTACATAGAAGAGTGTCAAGTCAAATGTCTATACAAAAGACATTAAAAGTATTTTTAAATACTTCTGAAAACCAGAAGTCGAGAAGTTGAAAATAGAAAAGAAGGCAAATAAAGGTAGATGGGAAGCTGAAATCTGAATCAAAGGAACCAGGAGACATGTACGTTATGATGGAGAGATGTGACCACTCGTGTCTGCACGTAGCAATTACATACAGCGTCAGTGACAGAAAAATCAAAGAGGCATTAGAGTCATGGGAAGAGACAAGACACGCAGGGCCCCCTCTGAAATGGTTGATCCTGGTTGTAATAATGAAATAAAAATCATACAAGTCCAGAACCAACAACTGACTTGGACTCTTAAAAATAGCACTAAGATGGAAAAGCAAAGATAGAGACAGTTATCCTGTCAGCTAACTGCTGGAGCGAGGAGACACGGGCTGTAGCTGCAAGAGCTGATCCTTTATTTGACCCCCACTTAAGGGAAGATGCCACACCAGCTAAGAAGTATTCCAGTGGAGAGATCCGAGGGTCGGCATTAGATAATAGTATGGTGTCACAGTTGGTCTTCTGTTGTGATGAATGGTCTGTGGGTCTGCAGAAAATTATCTTTTCCCTTACCAGATACAGCAAATGGAATTGTTCGGGGATGAGATTTCAGCTCTAGTACATTCAGATATAGAAATCAAGGCTGTGGTGGGTGGATGGGTGGATGGGTGGATGGGTGGATAGGTGGGTGGATGGGTGCATGGATGAGTGGATGGGTTCATGGATGGGTGCATGGATGGGTGCGTGGATGGGTGCGTGGATGGGTGGGTGGATGGGTGCATGGATGGGTGCATGGATGGGTGGGTGGGCAGATGGTAGATAGGTGGATGTATTGAACAAATGTCAATGACTATCTAGAGCTAACTTGAACAATATTTCTCACAAAAATGTCATGCCCAACCAGAATTGCAGAATGAAACCTTATTAGAGAACTAAGGTCTTATATAGATGTAACCAAATTAAAATAATGCTGTGTGGGGCTAGGGTAGGCCTTAAAGTCCAGGCTGATTGATTCCCTTAGAACAAGAGGACACACTGAGAGGCGAATGGGGGGGGGTGGCCCATGAAGGAGAGGCAGAGACTGCATGCTGCAGACACTAGCCTAGGGTGCCTCTGGCCACCATCTGAACATGGAACTGGGAGGGGAAAGACATCAGTTGAGTTGCCAGTGGGTAGGGCCATGCCACACCTCAACTGCAGAATTCTAGGCTCAAGAATTGTGTTGATTTGTTTCCTGTCACCTGGTGTTGGGCAGTTGCTACAGAAGCCAAAGAAAATCAACTACTAGATAGTTGAAGATGAAAAGCTCTCGGGGAAATACTTTTAGGTGGGTAGGTTTGAGTGAGTCCAGACTCAAGAGTTCCCCAAAATACATAAAGTTTTAAGATATAAAACGTGTAGTAAATTGTTTAGGAACCCCACTAATCAAGAGAGGTTCTCTGGGGTCTGAAGAGCCTCCTTTGGCTTCAGGAGACCTTCTCAGCACTGTGGAGCAGTTGCTCAGGCATAGCCTCCCTCTCCCCAAGACTGCCTCGAAGAGAAGTCTGGTTATGCTGTGATGCCTCCAGTGAGCTGGGGAGATGGCTGGGAAGGCACAGAAAGACCTTCAATAGAAAGAGTGAAAGGAAGGTTCTGGAAGGACAGCAAGAGGACAAAACAGATCCTCCATTGCTGGGCAGTGCCACAGAAGATGAACTAGGGCAGTATTAGACCCAGCTTGAAGAAAGGGAGACAAGGTGCTGACTTACGTGTCAGTGGCTACAGGAGGGGAAAGGTGCTGGAGTTCATTCCTCAGAGAACCGTATGCAAGACGGGACTCCTGTGCAAATCTAGCTGGGTCTGAATTCAGATTCTATATCTTACACTGTTTGTGATGTTAAAAAAAACGGGTAGAAACAATCTCCACATGGGGTGATTGTAAGAAATGTATTTGCCTTCTTAAAAAATGGCTCAGTTAGCTTCTGGTCATGATGGTGCATGCTTTTAACCCCAGCACTCAGGAGACAGAGACAGGCAAATCTCTAAGTTTGAGGACAGCCTGGTCTACAGAGTGAGTTCCAGGACAACCAAGGCTAAACAGAGAAACTCTCTGATTCAAAAAACCAAGGACATTGCCACCAAAACAAACAAAGAAAAAAATTCAGTTTCTTTAAAATAGCCCAAATCAGTCAGGTGTAGTGGTGAATGTCTTTAATCCTAGTACTCTGGATATAGAGACAGGTTGATCTCTGTAAGTTCAAGGTGAGCCTGGTCTCTGTAGAGAGCTCCGGGACAACCAGAGCTACACAGAGAAACTCTGTCTCAGAAAACAAAGAAAAGAAAAATGAAGGAAGGAAAAGAAAGAAAGAAAAATGAAGAAAGGAAAAGGGAGCTCAATTAATAAAGTGCGTGATGCACAAGGAAGAGGAACTGAGTGTGATGTCCCTGTATCCACACCAAGGCTAGGGGCAGTGGTGAGCATCTGGACAGGAGGGATCCTGAAGCTTGTGAGCCAACTAGACTAGCTCAATCAAAGAGCTTCAGGTTCAGGGAGATGCTGTCTCAAAGATGGGAACTGAAAGAGGGAGATACCCGGTATTGATCTCTGGCCTCTACACACAGGCGTGTGCATGCACAGCACACACACACACACACAGAGCATGTACAGTGTGTCTAGACAACATCACATAGGTATTACCTACTCTTTTTCTAGCTCTTGTAAGCATAAAGTCTAGGATAAAGAATACTCTGAGTTATTTTGATGTTTGAAATGCTGAGTCAAGCAAAAGGACATTGACGAGTCTGGATGTTTATTTAATGCTGATTTATGGAATTCATTACGCAAAGCATTGATTACTAGTAACATTTTCCCAAACAAAATTCAATGTACAACAACAGCTGAAAATCAGACTCGGACATCTCAGCACTGACGTCATCACAGTCCCCAGCACTGACGTCATCACAGTCCCCAGCACTGACGTCATCACAGTCCTCAGCACTGATGTCATCACAGTCCTCAGCACTGACGTCATCACACTCCCCAGCACTAGCATCATCACAGTCCTCAGCACTGACGTCATCACACTCCCCAGCACTAGCATCATCACAGTCCTCAGCCCTGATGTCATCACAGTCCTCAGCACTAGCATCATCACAGTCCTCAGCCCTGACGTCACAGCCCTCAGCACCAGGACAGTTCTCTGAGTACTGTATCACTGTTATCCATCTAAGAAGAGGTGAGGTGAATAGGAAATCTAGTGAAAACCCTCATTAATCTGCTTTGCATCTACCCAGTGACTACCTGTGACTACCGAACTTGCTGGGATCTTTATCAAATCTTCAAATTATAGAAGATGGTGACAGAGTAGGAGGTGCACTCTAAAGCCCAGTCAGATCAGCTTTGTGCACAAAGTAGGCACGACAGTGTATTGTGTATGTGACAAGTGTCAGGTCTCAGAGGGAGCCTGCAAGTCTCCTGGTGTCGTGTTGATCTTATCCTGCGCTCTGTCTATAAGAATGGCGGTCACTCGCTCTGAGGGCTAGGGACGGCGCTGCATTTATGATCTTATCCTGCGCTCTGTCTATAAGAATGGCGGTCACTCGCTCTGAGGGCTAGGGATGGAGAATGGCGGTCACTCGCTCTGAGGGCTAGGGATGGAGAATGGCGGTCACTCGCTCTGAGGGCTAGGGACGGTGCTGCATTTATGATCTTATCCTGCGCTCTGTCTATAAGAATGGCGGTCACTCACTCTGAGGGCTAGGGATGGAAAATGGCGGTCACTCGCTCTGAGGGCTAGGGACGGCGCTGCATTTATGTTCATTGTTGTCGTCTCTTTTGATCTTAACGCTCTGTTTTTCCCTTTCTCTCTGCTGCCGCAGTGACAATGCTGTCTTTCTAGCCAGTGTCCACCTCTCCACGGGAATAGGGTTCTTTGAGAGCACACCCCACGACTACTGTGTTCACTGCTGCATCCCTGATCCTTACTAAGGAGCCTAGAACTCACTAACGGCTAATTAAGGGCAAGCGATGCCTTTCCTCAGAGCTATTAAGTGTTGGCAGCAAGATTTAGACTTCGTTCCATTGAACCACAGAGGACATGGTGGTTCTACCAACTTCCCTGGCCAACCAACTAATTGGAGGGTATCTATTAATGAGTCAATTTCAAACTGATCATGTCAATCACTTCCAAGATCAGACGAGATCAGCCCCTTGCCAGCTGCAGCACTTGGGAGAATGGCCCCTGCACTTCACAGGAGCAATACGAGCTGGCCCTGAAGGTGTGGGTTTGGGAGCCAACCCCGAGGGTTTGAAAGCAGCAGAACTGGCCCCAGCCCTTACTTATCACTGCAAGTGGTGAACTAGCCAGGGAAATGCTGGAGAGCTCACCCTGGTGGTAAGGACAGTGGAGAACTGGCTGGCTAACCAACCCTCCAACTACCTAGGCCCAGAACCAGGGTTGTGTTGGCCCACCCCAACATCTACCCCATCCGTGAGCGCTAGAGCACATGAAGGGGCTGGTCCTGCAGACCCAAAACTGCAGGGTCTCCACGACATAGGGCAACAAGATATCCAAGAAGAGTTCCAGTAAGGGTCCAGGGTCAATAGTGTAACAGAAATCATTGACCTTGAATAAGAACAATGACTCTTTGCAATGAACACTTGCAAGGAAAATTATGGATTAAAGGGAAAAATATCAATACCTTCCAGTTCCTGCTCAGTCTTCACCCTAGGATGAATAAGGGTTGAGCTTCAGACCTAGGTTCTCATCTTTTCTAAGACTGTGGGGAGCCACATCTGGGCCTTCGTGCTTTTAATGATGTGTTGGTTGTTGTTTGAAGATATATAAGCATCACTTGCAGTGCACTTGGATCACCCATTCTCTCTCTACCCACAACGTAAATCACTTGCAATGCACTTGGATCACCCATTCTCTCTCCACCCATAACGTAAATCATAGTGTTTGGGGGCAGCCTGGGCCGCTTAAGCTAAGTTGTAGGAATTTTGAGGCAGTTGTTTAATTAAAAGTGGAATTTACAGAGAAATAAAATATATTAACAGTAAAGCAAATTGCAATGGAGAAGTGATCATCTTTTTAACTATTTTAGAAGAGCTGAACATCCAGCCCAGCCCCATCACCTCCAAAACCATAATTTCAAACTTCCCACCTTAGAGTTGGAAGAAGGTAGGGGTGAATGGGCATGACAAAATGCATCAAATAAATATTTGAAAAAGTAAAATGAAAAAATGTCATTTACTTTCCACTTAACAAAAAGTTAACTAAAAGGTGGATCATGGCTCTAAATAGAAATATAAAACACGCATTAGAAACCACAGGCTAAGATGCTCCACAGTGAAAAACAGGGGAAGCATTGTGCCATTATGCTGAGTACAGAAGGTGAAAACCCTGAGGAGCCATACTTTACCAATGTCAAGAACTCATGTGGAGTGGAAGCAGGACCCTTCAAAGAGGAAGATGGAAGTGGTACAGACTGGGAAACTTACAAATGATGCACCTGAAAATTCCTTTTCTGTAGAAAATATAAAGAGCTCTTGAGACCCAAATGGGAAGAAGAAACTATCCACTCAGAGGAGAGTGACTGATGCTGAGTGAGAGGCTTCATGATGGAGGCTTCTGGGGTGGCAAATTAGGCTAAGAAAAGATGCCTAACCTCATTAGCCATAGGCTGAAACCACAAAAGATGCCAGTGCCAACCATGGAGCAATGGGAGGCTCTGTAAGGATGTATAAAGGTGGGGCTCATTGACACAGGTGGGGTGATGGCTCAGTCAGCAGAAAGGATGTGTAAGGTCTCTCCCACAATCACACGGCCACACCAACTATTCTTGGACACTTATCCCAGAAAAATAAAAAATTATGTCTATATTAAACTATGGCTCTGTCAGGTGGTGGTGGCGCACGCCTTTAATCCCAGCACTTGGGAGGCAGAGGCAGGCAGATGTCTATAAATTCAAGGCCAGCCTGGTCTACAGAGGGAGTTCCAGGACACGCACCAAAGCTACAAAGAAACCCTCTCTCCAACCCCTCCCTCACAAAACCAAAAGAACCCCCAGAACCTGTGGCTCTAATCATAATAGCAAAATAAGGAAATAAGTCAAATATCCACTATTGGGAGAAGGTGAGACAAAGTTTGACACAGTGATGCAGCCGTACATCTGCATGCAGGGGTGTGGATGAGCCTGGGGAGCTGTGTTGAGTGGATGATGGGGTGTGATGGCTGGATTCCACCTGATTGGACTGAGAAGCACCGAGAGACTAGCAGAGCTCATCCCTAGGCGACTCTGTGTGTGCAGGCAGGATGAACGAAGGCTGAAGATCTGTCCTGCATGTGGGCAGCACCATACCAAAGGAATAAAAGGGAGAGTGTTGAAAGCCACTCAGAGGGGTGAATAGCCCACCCGCACATTTCTGTGCCACCACAGGCAGGGAGTCAGAGCAGCCAATTGTGGAAACTGCCACCCAGAGCAACCCCTCTTCCTTTAAAGTGTCTGGCATGTTGTAACAGCAAAAAGAAAGTGGCTAAAATGGGGGAGAAAAATCTCAAGTGTACATGATGCTTGGTTCTGTTTGTTACAGTTTTATTTTGTTGTTGTGATACAAACACTTTGGCCCAAAGCCACTTAGGGGAGGGGCAGGGTTTGTCTGGCTTATATGTTCAGGTCACAGTCAGCTCCTCGCTGAGGGAGGTCAGGGCAGGGTCTAAAGCAGAACAGGAACTGAAACAGCAATCATGGAGGAATCTTGCTTGCTGGCGGCCTGTTTGTCTTGCTTGTAGGCTCATGCTTAGCTAAGGCTTCTAAATGATCCAGGACCATGAGTACGTGAGGATAGTACTGCCCACAGTGGGCCGGGCTGTCCTGATTTAATTAATAAAGAAGACAATCCCCAGTGGACCAATCTGATCTGGGCATTTTCCCAGTTGCTGCTCTGCCTCTTGGGTGACTCTGGGCTGCATAATCTGAAAGCTAAGGCAGATTAGGAAGTGTTTGTGAAAGTTTGAGAACAGCAGGATGAGTGAGATCGTGGTTAAAGGATGATAAGTGTTTGGTGACAAGATAAAGAAGAGGCATGAGGGCACCCTCTGTGCGGATGGGGCAGCTCTGTACCCTTGTAGTCACTTTGATTTAAACACAGAATCACCTGCCACCACCTGTTGTCACCACCATTACCACTGCCACCATCGCCACCACTGCTACAGAAAAGGGTGTGTATAAAACAGTAACGAGTAATTAAAAATCTGCAGTCTCTTAGAGGTATAACAGGCTCGCTTTACCAGGCTGCAGAATTGTTAGCACTGGGAAAACACACAGAAGACAGAGCAAACTTTGTACTGTTCCTTTCCTGCAATGCCTTATGTGTCTGTAATTGCTACAAAATAAAAAGCCAAACAAAACAAATGTAGAAAACAAATACTTAAAAACTCATCACTTTCTAATTGATGGATCTTTTACTGTTAACTATGCTATGAAATTATTTATATTGTCTGCACGGTGGATGTGTTAATTAGTCGGCTCAGACTGTCGTAACAAAAGCCACAGACAGTATGCCTTAAACAGAAGCCGTTTGTTCTTCCCACGCTGGAGTCTGTCTGGGAAATCCAAGATCAAGAGGGCAGTAGCTGCCATTTCTGTGACAGCCCTCTTCTTGGATTGGAGTCGTTGTGCCTTAGCATGTTAGAAAAGAGGGAGGGAGGAAGGGAGAGAGAACATTCTGGTTTCTTTCTGATAAAGGCATTAATCTTGTCATGGGGCTCCACAGTCATGATTTCATTAATTATCCACCCAGTTCTACCACGTTATTAGTCAGGGCTCGGCCACATGACCTCGGGGAGGGCACAGACAGAAATGCTTCACCCGTGATAGAGGGACTGTCATAGGGTCCTGCTAGTTACGTCTGCCACATCCGCATTTGGTAATAACTCCCTGGTGAGTGGAAACTGGCCACACAGAACATGTACACAGGAACCAGTGGGTGCCACCAGTCAGGACTGGGTGTGTTTACTGCTAGGTGTGGAGAACCTGAAGGGAAGTCGATGTACAAGGGCTTCGGCTGGACAGACGGACACATTCTAGTGTTTGCGCAGTAGGTTGGCCGCAGCTCAGACTCATTATGTAGTTGTCAATGTCCGTGGAAGAGTGATAAATGCTTGAGTGATATTTGTTGTTAATTCTCCCTTGGCAACTAACATTACACATGATGAGCATGGTATTACGATATCACGTCACATCCATAAATTTGTGGAATAATCACCTTGACCAAAAAGTAAAGCAAAATTAGAAACTGAGCCAAGTAAAAGTATCAATAGTGGAGGTTAGACTTGAAGGTGTGTTGGGACCTCGCCGCTGTGAAGGCTCCAGATTGATTTTGAAGGACAGCTTCTTATCTGATTGGCTGAAGAGCTCAGATGCTGCTTTGAAGCAGCTTGGCCTATCAGAGCTGTGCTCTCCTTACTGAGCAATCCGTCCACGCTCTAACCCTGCCTCCTGCACAGGGGACCATCCTGGCTTCCCCTGGCTCTAACAGCGACCTAGGAAAGATGCACGCTTCTAGCAAGTGTGCTGATCATCTCCTGGTCCCCTTTGTATGACACGATCAGAACAGAACAGATTTTTTTTTTTGGCAGATCTTCGTGACATGATCACATCCATCTTTCCCATACTGCATGTTTGTTTTCCCTGTCCCCCTCCTCTGGCCAGATCAACCCCCTCAGCTGACTTAAACCCTGAGTGGGCTGAGACCTTCTGGCTCCTTTTAACTTTTCACCCCAGCTTGTGACTAAGCCCTGAGCCTGCTCTTGTAAGATGCAGCCTGGCTTCCCTCTCCTGTGTTGTAGCTTCCCAATGGAGCCTTATCTCCAAGATCCCCCAGAACTGAGATAAATCTCTCCTTACACCAGTCCTGATTCTCTGCCACCGTTCACACATGTCTGTGGCTTATGTCATACGGCACTGTTGTTTCTTTGGGGGAATTTAGCTCTAAATTTTGTCACAATTGCTAATTTATTGCTGTGCATAGTAAAATGTTTTAAAGGTTGGGCTCCGTGGGATAGCCCAATAATTCATTAAAGAACGTTAGTTCGTCTCTCCAGGCCTCTGTTCTCTTGTCCGTAAGTATGAAAAATACTAAGAATTATTGATGTAGTCTATGAACTACAATCTGTGTGATATGCACACCATATGGATGTCATATGATTAGTATAGCTGCACTGTGTATACAGTGACAGTTATCAGCTCTGTCACGAGCACATCCCTGTACTGACATTAGAGTTTTGGATTCCTGTCAGTAAGTCCATGAGTATCTGTCTGGTGCAGCCTGGCGAAGGAGCTGGCGTGAGAGTCAGAAGGTGCCAGGTCTCCCCTCAATTCTGCTCCCTCCATCAGTGCTAGGCTCTCAGTGGCAGGCAGGGAGGTACCTTCTCTCTAAGCCTGTGGACTCTCGCTCGGCATGGACTGAGGCCCTTTTTGAGATGTATTAGTGAGTGCACAGACATAGGCCACTGTGCTCTGCTGAACACTGCCTCGAGAATGGTGGTGGTCTTTAGCTTCTAATCACAATGACCCTTTGGAAGTCATGGGAGAAAAATGCAAAGCCAGAGAGCTGCAGAGGGCATACCTGCTGGCTTTTCCCGGGACTGATGTTGTGAGAGGGATTGCATCTTCAGTTGATCGGCCTGGTAACACGGCTCCAATTCAGCCTCTCTGAAGACACCTCAGGTCATGGGACTAGTGGCCTCAATTATAGAGGCAGGGATGGAGATGCCCAGAATCACAGAGTGTCACAATTGGAAGAGCCCTTGTCTAGTCTAAACATTTGATTTTACACATGAGGGAACTTCATCTCAGAGAGGCCAGAGGACACCTACAAGGTCACAGAGCTAGAAGCAGAATTTGCTCTGGGCAGCGCATGCTCTGGAATCCCAGCGGAATGCTTCTCCAGCCCTACAGAAGGGGCAAGGACAGAAGGGAGCCCATACGGACCACATACAGAGCATCCTGTTCTGCAGCCCTTTTCTCCCGTGGTTAAGGACAAACCCAGCAACATACCTTAGGGTGTGGGATGCAAAGAGCATGGCTGTGTTTTCTGCAATGTACCTGTCATGACTCAGAGGTCCCTGGCTAGACATGGGCTCTGTGAGAGGACAGCCTCGGAAACAAGTTGGCGTGAGGCCTGGCACTTGGGAGGCATTCAGACAGCTGGTTAGATGAGCCCAGAAGGTGTTTCTCATGCTGGTAACAACAACATCACAGAAAACACAGTAGAATGTGAAGTGGTTCAGCAGTTGGAACCCTCTGAGACATGATGAGCGGGCCTGCGATGAGGGCCCAGACATCTACTGTATTCACACATGCGTGGGAAAGGCGAGGGAGGTGAGAAATACAGTCTTGCTTTTATTCTCACCTCGGGAGATGACATGCGGACTTGTGATTCGGTAATCTCTCATGGCGTCTTTCTCTACCTGACTTTTTGCTCTTAAGCAAATGAAGGGTAGGGTGAAGCCCAGCCTGCAATCCTTCATGGGGCTTCACACGGAAGACAGTAAGTACTCTCCTTCCATCTCTTTTCTCGGGAGAGAAATGGCTGCTGCAGAACTTAGGCCCACACTGCAGGCCCGAGGGAAGAGCGCAGGCAGCTGTGTGCTGAGGCTAGTGAGCATCGGGGAGTCAGGAAGTCTCCCAGGCTGAGCCTGGAAACTGTCAAATCCACTATATCCCTCTGGGGACTGAGCTGCTCCCCCATCAGGGGACTGAGTGAGTGTCATGAGTCCCTTATGACATGCCTGGTGCTCATGTCCAGCAACCTCATAGGCTGCAATGTGGGAAGGGGCTGGCTGAGGCATTCTGGGTTTTGAGCACAAGGAAAATTCTGCTCATTGGGGCTTATTTGTAACCGAGGCACAGCCTACCCGCCCTCGCCTTTTATTCTAGTCTATAAAGCCCACCTCATCTGAGGATGACAAAGAAGCCAGACTCCACCCCCGGCCATGCCTTCTCTGCTGTCTGGTTTGGAAATGGAACCATGCTGGCTCAAGGCAGAAGGGCTTGTGGGGAAGTTCATGTGTCTCCTTACTCTCTGTTCTGCCTGGACTTTCCTGAAGTCCTGGGTTTCTCTAATTTTTTTCTTTAAGTGTATACTGGAAGATGTTTTAAAGACAAAAATGAAGCTCTAATGGTAAGTTAAGCCTCTTGATGGCTGTACACTCTCGACCGCCAATACTTTGAAATGTATTCATAACCCTGATGTAATTAAGACCTGGTAAATTCAGCATTTCACTTCAGAGAGATTAATTTTTGCTTATTTCCAGATATAATAAAGGAATTTTTGAGCTACAAGTCATTGCTGTCAGGCCAGTGTTATTTACATTATTATTAATCTGCAGACACAAATTGCATTCATACTAAACTTTTAGTAATTTATAATGGAAACAAATTCTGGGACTGGAGAAATGGCTTGGTGGTTAAAAGCACTTGTTGCTCTTGCAGAGGATCTGGGTTTGGTTCCCAGCACCCATATGGTGGGGCACAACCATCAGTAATTCCAGCTCCAGAGATTTTGATGCCCTCTTCCAGCCTGTGTGGGTACAAGGCACGTACATGGTACACAGACATAGATGAAGGCAGGAAACCCTTACAGATAAAATATTTTTAAAGAAAATTCATGAATTATAGACTTGGCTGCATTTTGATTCTCTATGTTAACCTGCTGACGGGTGAATCATTGTCTGTGCCAGAATCATTGCCCATGGAGACTAGGACTACCTGTGAGGAGGTGTCCATGACAACTGGTTGGTAAATATGTTTCATAAGCTCAATATTTCATAAAATTGGACTTGTTAGTACTTTAATATATACAAATAATATAATTGATATCTAATATCTTGTAATTTTGTAATATTCTGGTTTGATAGCCTACTCAGCAGTAGGCAAATGCATTTGGAAAGAAATAAGTTACAAGTAGGAAAAATGCATATGCCTATCACTCGAACATCTAGAGACACAAGCGCATACCCACAATTGTTTAAATTCCCAGGTGAGTTACTTAAAATGGTAAAACTAACAACTATGACTTAAATGCTTATCATCTGGCAGGCTCTCTGGACCACTCCTGCAGAAAAGGCTCCCAAGGCAATTTGGGTTGGAGGTATTTTTCTCCTCTGACTCTTCCAAATGCAGCTTTGTATTAGCGTGTTCAATAAACCACGTAGCACATTCACTGGATTACCCCGAGCCACTCTTGACCCTCATTTCATTCTAGTTGGAGGTAATTACTTGCTGCTACTGCAAAATGCAAAAGACACCCTTAAATTCAGTCGAATTATTATGTAGATTGGAAACCAGGCCTCTCAGTTCCTTTCTCCCCATAATTCTTTTGTCTACTTTATCAAAGAAAAAAGTCGACCTGATTTTTCACGGGGCTGGGTGGTCTTTTACTTACAATAACACTGGTTCTGGGACTCAGGGAAGGAATTGGGTGAGCTGCCTGAAGAATAAATCAGTAATAATGTCCACTTTTAGTGTCTAATTAGGGAGGTGAAATGAGCCTTTATTCTTTCTTCATATGGTGCTTTGAAAATACCAGCTTTTGTTTAAGGCGTTCTAAAAAGAACCTGGGTAATTTTGTTGTTGATCTACGTCTGGATGGAAACTCTGCTTATTAACTCATTTATATTCAAATCAATCATTTCGGCGCACTAAGAGCTCATCTCTGGATTAATAGTGTTTACAGTAAAAATGGAGCATGGGTTCTCCCAGCCTCATTCCAGGAATCAATAAAAAACAACAGTAAAAGGCTAATTTTTTTGTGTGTGAATACCTAAATGGTTTCAGAAGCATCATTCCACTCAGAGGAAGGATTGTTTTTCTATCCCAGCAAGAGGGAGTGAATGCATGGCTTCTGTTCGGACTGAGGGAGCTGGGTGCAAAGCTCGGTTGTCAGGAAGAGTTATTTGCCACAGACCTGGAGAACTTTAGGGAAATCTGCCAATCAGTTCTTCCTAGGTCAGAGAGTGGAGGGTGCTGCTTGGCTCTGGCATTCATGAGTAGAAACCAGGAGCATTGTATTTCCTGGAAGCAAAATATCTTCTATAAATTAAAAAGATGGCAAGACAGTAAGTCAAGACTAAACCAGTGGGACTGGGCATTAGCCATTTGTCACGGTGTAGAAAATTAAAGTCTACCAAGTATAGAAACATCACACTCAGAAATCAGGAACAGAGAGTGATTGATAACCTTGGTTTCCATCTGCAGGCCAGGTCACTGTGCATCTATGTTCTTAATCTTTCCAGTTTCTGGTCTAATCTAAACACTACTTCCATGAAGCCTCGTTTGGGGGAATCGTGTGTAGCGCAGGCTGGCCTTAAACTTGCTACGTGGTCAGTCCATGATAATTAAACTTCTGGTCCTCCTGCCTCCACCTCAGTGAATTACATATAATTACATGTTAGATACTATGGTCTGCTTATATGTTGCAAGGATTCAAACTCAGGGCCTTATACATGTACGGCGAGCACTCTACGAACTGAGCTGCATCTCCAGCCTCAACACAGCTAACAAACCATCTGCCCTTTGCCCCACAAGCACCATCTCAGGCATCACCTACAAAGCAGATGAGTCCCAGCATCGTAGAGCATCAGGCAGGCCCATGTCCAGTGGAGATTCCACATACTCAGTATACTGACGGCTGCACATGAGTTTCTACAGTTACCTTGGTATTGTCATGGCAGCTCTGCTGAGTCAGAACAGAATCCAGAGCCATCAACCTTCTAAGAAAGCTACTCCAGCTGGAGACCAAGCTGCCCAGTGTCCCCAAGATACCAGTGGGGTTGTCTTGAATTTCAATCTCAAAAGATTTTATATCTCCAAAGATGATCCGGGTTTTGCCTAACTCGCTGTTACTCCTTTGCCAAACTTCAAATTCCTCCGGTGAATTTGGCCACAAAATGTTGTAACAGTGACTCTAAAATGTATACTTGGGAAGGTAACCTGCAGGAGGGACCACAGGAAACATTGCCAAGGAAAAACAGTGTACTCAGATCAGTGGCCAAACTGGCTAAGTCTGTTAAAATGTTAACCTTCAGATCTGCTCTTAATCAAGGAAGCTGTTTTATAGAATGTGCTGGCCTATCTTAACAAATGAATTCATTCTTGAGAATTCCACCCACCCATCCACCCACCCACCCATCCA